>JAGDQP010010625.1:0-55274 GCA_022664845.1 Lepisma saccharinum | reverse complement strand
AATGCTGGTATTTATTGTAATAAGAAAAGTAATGTGGATAAAAGCACCAAAGCAAATTTTATAAGAAATATGTTGACAAGAATTAGTAGGATTTGTAGCAAAAATGTAGAAAAGAATGTAAACGTTTTTAAGGAACAGCTATATGAGAATGGGTATAGTAAAAGGGATATCTTAAAGGCATCTGTGGTTTCTAGAGGAAGAGAAGGAGAGGAGGAAGGAAAAGAGGTGGTATGGAAAGGCATTATAGGGTTAGGAGAGGACACAGAGATTATTAAAAAGATGTTAAGAAAGCAGGGTGTAAGAGTGTACAGAAAAGGTAGTAGAAAGTTGTTGGATTTGGTCAGAAGTAAAGGAAAGGATAAAGGGAAGAAGGAGCAGAAAGGTGTCATTTATTGTATTAACTGTGAGGATTGTGATATGAAGTATATTGGAGAAACGGGTAAATTGTTGAAAGAAAGAATTAAACAACATAAAAGCGATGTGAAATATGGTAGAGAGAGTAATGCTATATTCAAACATGTAAAAGAAAAAGGACATAATGTGGACTGGGAAAAAGTGATTGTGTTAGAATATGAAGATAGTATGTGGCCTAGAAAATGGAAGGAGGCCTGGTGGATAGAAAAAGAAGAAGATAAGAACTTAATGAACTGGACTAAAGGTTTTAGCATTAATAAAGAATGGAAGATTATTGTTGACAAACACAGGGATATGTATGTTAAATGAGGTGTTAGGGGCCTCTATGTTTGCTTCATGTTGATTCTCTTTTGTTAACATGGGATGTTTTATGGCGTCTCTGATTGACTGATTGTTCCAGCCAATGGGGAGGCTGCTTGATCGGGCGTCCCTGATTGGCTGTTTGTTTCGGCCAATGAGGGAGCAGGTAGATTATTGGGCATGTATTTATATGTGTGTATTTTTTGTACAGACTCAGTGTATGTCTGATGAGGATCTTGGCTAGAAGGTCGAAACGTTACATGTAATTTAATTTTTTACGAATAATATAGTCTTGTTCAGCAGTTCAGTGTTTTTTGATCTTAATTGCAAGACGTGCAACTATGTTTTGTTGTCAGAAATGAAGGTACATAACTGTACCTTCTGCTTCTAGAGTATGCTATTATGAGATTTGATGTAAGCACTTATGTAAAACAATAACCACATACTTATTTTTCTTTATGAATTTACAATAGCTCTGCACTTCATTTTGCTGTAATTGGCCAGAATGTTGAAATTCTTTTTCTCTTGTTGGAACATCCTAAAGTCAACTTAGATTTGAAAACAAAGGATCATCATACAGCTTTGTGGTACGCACTACGCTGTTGTACAGAATTTCATGATAAGTGTCAACCGTCTCTTCTTCTAAAGAGGGGTGCGTCTCCCAATCCGGTAAGTATAATTAATTGCCAAATAGTAATATCTTCCTATGATAATGATTTCATAACGATTTCACAATTTTCCAGTACAAGACCGCAAACAATTCAATTTTTCATTAACTACGCAAGAATTTCATTATTGTTCAATTCATGTGGAGAAGGATGATTCATGTTCTCACCTATCCGGCATTGATCCTTTTCAATGATCATGGGATTAGTACAATACATAACACGGTCGATTTCGCGGTATAAGCTATCCGTATCATCAGGTATAATGTTAGGTAAGGTTCAGAAAACCGTTACCGCGTGTGCTGATAGCTTAAAGCACTATAGTAGAATATAAGCATCCAAGATGGCAGAAGTCAAACTGCAGACTGGTGTTGCCAGTGGAACCGCTAAACCGAGCGCTAGCCGCTTGTACGAATGTGCACTCTGGCTGACCAAAAAACAACCTAATCTGTTATGTTAGTGTTGTTAAAAAATAGCTTGATATATATATATATATACAGTGTTGTTTGTTTGTTAAAACCTCTACTTATAAATAGGATCCAGATTTTATCTACGTGTCATCCATATTTAATTTTGGTTTATATTTAAAATATATGTGCTTTCATATACTATTTTTCGATATGGATATTGATTTATGTAAGCACATCTTTATGTTGTTATATGTGGTATTATCTCTTTTTGGGGAAAATATATAGATATTATTTATAGATAAAGATAATAATGTTAGTTTTCAGATCTTGTCATCATTTATAACGATACGAGATAATTATCCAGGAGGTGGGTATCTAAACTATAGCCGAGTCCAATTAAAAATCCTAAACTTCATAGAAATGATATATTCATTAAAAAGGTAAAAAGCTATGTTTATCAAGAATTCCATGATAGTATCTGAATATTAAGGACTTCCAAATTGCGTCCAACATTCCATATGCACAAGACATACTTGATATCTTTACACACTGATATCACATATATTTCATTATTCACATGTCTTCCAAGTATGTAGACAACACATGTTTAGGCGTTCTGCTAAACAATAAACATATATTCCGTAAACTTCCATCATTAAGTATTCAATTAGATATCTTGGACTTTACAAATACAAATCCATTTCCATTTTCATTTTATGTTAGTAATAATAAACAAAACTACAATGTCAGCAGTAGCCTTAAACTGCTTGACTACATATATTCGTCCATAGTTTCTGAATTATAATAATTCTAATTATATCATAAAATATTACGTTTCTCATTCTATAAACTTCACCTGTCGTTTGAAAGAAACATAACTCTACTTCAAAACATCTTAAATTCAAAGTTTTCACGAAAGTATCTGTTAATCACAATTTGTCCCCTTTAAATGTAAGTTTTTCGAAACCGAACTATGTCAAACATTTCTTTCGAAACATAATATTATAACACAGATAATAGGTTTCTTAACAATAATTAAACAAAGCTTCACGAATATATAAGCACTCTGTGTTTTTACATGATAAATACGCTAAAGTATCTCACCTATAATGTCTGCAGACAGGCACGTACCCAGAACTTGGTTTTTGTGGGGTTCGAGGTCTGTCTGGGTGTGAAATTTAATTAAAATGCTTATAGTTTGGCCAAAAATTATGCTAATTTCACGAAAATATCTGAATTGGGTGGTTGGATCCCCTTCTGGGTACATTCCTGTCTGGAGATTATCTAAACTCAATCCCCGCAGTCGTCAAGCAGAAAGACTATATCTGAATTTATCCCTTTGTCGTACCGGTGGTTCTAAATCGAAGATGAGAATGAGCTTATGCATAAATTAACATATTTAAATCGTATTAAGTAAAACATGCCTTGCCTATAAACAAGAACTCTTAACTTTTCCATATATGTATTTACCCAATGAACGATCTCGATCACATAAGATTACACCGAACTTACGTATCCTTTTGCAACCTTAAAGAGATTAAACATAATTTATGTTCTAACTAAAAGTACATAAGATAGCTTTTTCAACAAAGTACCTTCACAAGATGTATCGGTTGCTACAATACACAAAAACATAAAAGAAGCTACTTCTTTTAATCTAAAAGCAAAAAGCAAACAAGGCTAAATAAATCCTTTTGTTTAAAATGGCGTTCGTCTATAGCACTTTAGAAAATACTTGATTCTTGCTGATCTCAGCATCCTCTCTCTAACAGAACGACTGCACTAGACCTACATATCCACAACTTATCAAACATATTGATAACAATGTAGGAACGACTCCGTCAGATCTTTATGACCTTCGAGTCCCAACACCTTTTGTTTCACCTCCTTAAATTCTTCCGTCTGTAATACCATAGACCTCATAATGGATAGACTTAGCACGCTTCCCCATTTCTGGCTGCACTAAAACTAATGGATATTTGTTCAGAGCACATGATTTTGAATCCATCCGCTAGGTAGCTCTGCCATAGACGTCATATTCTACTATCTATTATTAGGTCTATGGTAATACCGCTCCGTAACCTAGATGCGTTATCAGCTCTTCGCCTACCATCCAGCCGCTCCTCTTTTTTCATTTTTTTTTTACTCGAATTACTCTTCTTGTGCTGTCGGTGTTCCATAGATGACACCTTCCTCGTCAACCTTAATATTCACTGGTTCTTGAACTGCAAGAACTTGTTTTTCTTTAATGATTCATAATGTCTGAATATCCATGGTGCCTCCTTAGTGGATTCCATTTCTAAACAATTAGTTTCAACTATAACCTTCTTATTGTTATATTCTGTCCAAGAGATTTTTTGAATATAAGGTGACGAATAAGCTGCCTCATCAAATTCTCATTATCCTCTTGCGCTTTCTCATACGCTACTTGAATCCGATGCAATATTTTTTATAAATGAGCTAACTCTGCCATAATTTTTCGAACGATATCTATTGCACACTCACTCATACTAATACAGTCTAGATATCTTTTTTGCCTAAAAAACACCGCTAAGATATTAGCGTAATTGGTCATATCAGAAGGATTTAACTTTATGGCTTTTTCATAATGGGAGATAACCTCCCCAAACTTGCATTCTTTATAGGCTTCGTTCTCCAAAATTTTCTCTTGATCCTCTTGTATAGTGATTTCGTTATTCGCTTTTAATGTAAGTCGAATAAAATTGTTGTCCATGTCATCATATTTGGGAGTCAGCTTAACGTCACTTTTATCAAAGTCCTATTCAGTAGCGTGACAAGCGACATCTTAGCTTCGATCCCGGACTGTACCTCCAAACTACTAAAACTAGCACAAAACATCGTTTCCTCTGTTTGACAAATCGTTGATCTGTATGTTACCGAATATTTGTCAAGGAACAACACTATCAGTTTTTCCACTTCCAGATGATATTGATTGTAAATCCTCGACGGTCGTTGCGAGATATAGTTGACTGGAATTCTACCTATTGAGTTGAAGTTTTGAGTCCCTGAATTCTGAAAAATGTTTTTATATGACAGGAATTGTATGTTTCACATATTCTTGAAATTTAAATTAGTTTCATATTTTATTAATAAGTCAGTTTTGTATTAGGTTAAGAAATAAGAAAATTAATAGAGGTATTTGGTTATATTTGAGAAGTCTTTAGCAAGATCGGCGACGGTCCAATATTAGGATTAGATAGAAGTTATTGACTCCATTTCCAACCGTCGTGTGAGATATTGATGCCAATAGGAAAGCAATAGTTTTCAATCATCATATTTATGCGTTTCTTCTAAGAATGATATTGAATATTGAACACCTGAACTATGAGTTCTAACACTCCACCCGGCGGATAGCACAGCCCAGGCCAAACTGAAACCTCGGGTCGGCGGTGCCACAATATAACGCACAAACTAGGTGCACTGTTCCACTAGCTTCTCCAGCTCTGCCAGATTCAACATTTAAGTGTCAGCGTTTCAAGGGTTACCATATACTTTATTTAAGGGAAAAAGCGAGAGTGAAAGTCAAAGGAGAAATACAAAACAAAAAGTAGACATAAACGACAAGCTCAACTCAGGTTATCTTAGGATAAGGTTTTAAACCAAGTGAGAGCCTTTGACTAAGGTGAAAAGCTAAAGTTTTCTAAGATAAAACTTTTATCCAAATCCTTCACATAGAAGGCAGATGGGCTGACTAAAAGTAGAAGAAAACTGGCAGAAAAAGACAATGAAATAGGATGGATTTAAAAAAAGCGAGAAAACCAAAATCAGTCATAATATGCTCTATAAATCGACCACAAGAAACGTAGTTCAATGGGGGAAAAATCCTTCAACAGAACTTCCCATTGCACACATCTAAAAGCGAGACTCTGTCGATTAGATCTAGGACTTACACAAATAAAACTGTTACGCATGAAGCATTTTAACGCAGCGCTAGACCTCAGAACGCAAGCACCTTAACGTGGCATCAGTAATTTGGCTACAACTTAGGGTAACTCAACCGTCCTCTAGTGGAACTTTAGGAGCTGTGCTAACACTTCACTGACCCTCTTTGACACTCTTGCCTCACTATTATTCTCCGACGAGTACCAAGCTTGGGTGCAATCAAAGATGAAGACGCTAGGAGTTAGGGTTAAACTCTTGTTCCCTTACCCCAACTCAGGAACCGGTATTCTCTATCATCGGTTCCATCTTTGAAGCCTACGAATTTGAATATGCATTTTTAATGTCATTGTTATTACACCAGAACTCGTTCATCTTTACGATTCTGCCTGCATGGGGCCCTGTCTAACTTACATTCCGCAGACAAATCGAGAATTTTAACTAACGTTCCACCAGGCGATGCTTGTCAGCTCCCCTCAAGCTCCTGTCACTGATGCCTTTTCAGGTCTGTAACATCTGCCGCGGACATTTAATAATCCAGTCCTAAGCAAATTCATAAATATTTTACACCATTTCGCAGGAAGGAGGCATTCAAAGAGAAATAAATCACAACTTAAAAACTATTAGCAAAGTATGGTTGAACTTTAAGCATACGAACCTCATCAGCACGGCTGTCAGATTCAATTTAGGAGTAACTAATCACTTTAAACCTTCATAGACTTAATTAACGTATCAAATAAGCATTTTTCAAGGGTTAAATCACTGTCACCGCAATAATCACATTCTTGACTTCAGATTTATTATTTAAATGAATCACACAAGTTAGTTAAAGCACATATTCCTACAGTGTCAATAATTGAACAGAAATATTTATTGGTGCTACATATACAGCTTCAGTATTAACATTTCACATTGCACACAAATATTTACGAATGGTTTTCTAACGAATAGCCAGTCAGTAGAACAGGCTAGAAACTTAAAAGACAGAGCACACATATTTCAGTAACGTTCCATTATTTACTTCCCGTGCCCCAGAAAGCGTATGTGTATACATGCTTCTGTAAACCAAATGTGGTCCATTTTCAAGAAAGTGTGTAATTAAAATAATTCGGAATTAATTTCATAGTGACTGACTAAAAATAAAGACTGTCCCATAATACCACAGCAAATGAAAACCTGGTACCTTGTAATTCTTTGATTTAAACAATAATTCAAGTGCCAAGCAAACACATGAAGATGAAATCAGAAATGTAACTTTCTAAATACAGAAAAACCGAAACGGTTAACAGTACTAGGCAGATTAGAAAAAATACATTGACATATTTCACGTAATAGATACACCCTTTTCCAACAGGAAAACATCTGATGTGACATACAAATTTGGGTGATGCACGTGTATTTAAATCAGTTAATATCAGATTAGGTTAGTTTACTTTAAATCATTCGATAACGTGCTTCAATAACAAATAATGCATGCCAGGTTAGGTAACTATTCGTCCAGCCACCCCACGATAAGGAACCGAAATCGGAAAAATAATGCAAAGCAGATCTGAATTTGGTTGGAGAAATCATCGAAACGCTGAGTCATTTATTTCTTAACCCTTTCGAATAATCTCAGTGGTTGATTATGGGTGGAATTTGAGTGAAATGTGCGAGTAATTGTCGTGCGTTACGAGGTAAATAACAAGAATTTACAAAATTATGACCTGGTTTTAGAGTTTTTGAAGATTTTCTTGTCAAATATTCAGTCTATGCTTTTACGAGAGATTTACTCGCAATCAACTTTAAATTTTACGCATTTTTATACTCTATCATTTTTCTCGTATCTCATCTCATTTTTGAGATACACCCCAGGTGCTTGGAAAAAGTTTCACCTAAAAAGCACGTGTTTTGCCAATAACTTTTTTTTGACGTCAATATCTCGGTTGCAAATTGAGATATCGAAGTGATTTTTGTTTTATGTGTTTTGCAAATTGTTGGCTTTAATATAAACATTGGTGAAAAAAATGAAGTAAATATATATATATGTATGTATATGATTATTGGATATTGGCTTAATAGTGAGAAGCCTTTTAATGTAAAAAGTTTCCTGGGGATGG
This sequence comes from Lepisma saccharinum, assembly GCA_022664845.1. Taxonomy (NCBI): domain Eukaryota; kingdom Metazoa; phylum Arthropoda; class Insecta; order Zygentoma; family Lepismatidae; genus Lepisma; species Lepisma saccharinum. The sequence goes on along the minus strand of JAGDQP010010625.1, from coordinate 47,486 downwards.
TAAGAGACCCTTATAATGTGAATGACATACAAAGAGAAAAACCTTTTTAATGTGAAGCTGTTTTGTGGGTGAATCCATCAACGTGATATTGGACTGTATTATATTACACCAGGTGAGAAGCCATTGTAGTGTGAAAATATTGCTGAGACTTGTCTAGTTTGTCCCAGGAAATAATCATTGAATATGAATCATATTGTTTTTTCACAGGAAGAAACCACTTATACGCATGTATAACTGAAATTGAATTATCCTATTTATTAATATATGTTCAGTTTGGATCAAAATGATTCACAGTACACCAAATCGAGGTAATAATTTGTTACAATACTGTGATGAATTTCATGGTATTGATTTCAATAGCCCAGTAACTACTATAGAAAGACAAAGTAGTCAAATTAATTCGAGGATATCTACAGGGTGAGACAAAAGTCGCTTAACACCCCTGTATCACACGAACGGCTTGGCGTTCACACTTAGATCACGGTATATGTTCGGGTGGGCCATGGACCATGTTGCACGACATGGGTGTCATGGCCTCCAAGATGGCCGCCATGACACCCATGTCGTGCAATATGGTCCACGACTCACCCGAACAACATATACCGTGATCCAAGTGTGAACGCCAAGCCGTTCGTGTGATACAGGGGTGTTAACCGACTTTTGCCTCATCGTGTATATTTAATAAGTCATTCATACAAGGAGATCAAGTAAATAGTGCGATTGATAAAGACGAGGAAAGTGAAATAGAAATGAACTCGTTTGAAAAATCAATTAAAATGTTGGATGGCATAAAAACTGTATTACTCACACAAGAAAATTTAGTATAAGTGAGAAAAATGATATTAGTGAATACAAAAAAAAAAAAAAAAAAGTGAATACAAGTACCAACAAAGTAGATAAAAATATACAGGATGAATTAACCTGACAACATCCTCTTCGAGTATGGAAAATAAATATACTCAAACAAATATCTTAAGTTTAGAGTTAGGTATTGAAACCTTGGAAGATAAGCTTATACGTATAGTTAACGATAAAATAGTACAACATAGGGTAATAGGCCAAAGTGTAAAAAAGCCACAAATTGAGATAAATGTCAACAAAGAGAAGAAAGATCCTAACAAGGAAATTGAAGAGATACAGGTCCAAATTGATCAAATATCCAAATGCTTAAATGAAATTGAAATGTTTATTAAAAGTAAGGAGAGTAAAATTAGTACTCAAAAGAAAGAAGGTTCGAATTCAATGGTAATGAATCCTAAACAAAAAAAGGTTAAATCTATGGAACATACAAATAGAAGTGTAAGAGTAGAGATCGCTCCTACGTCATTAAACCATGTGAAAGTTAATATAACTGCGGACAGTCATGGTAAAGGACTATCTCAAATACTTAAAATGTTAGGAGTGTTAAATGTATTGGGATTAATTAAACCAAATGCTGGTGCGCTTGAAATATTAGACATAAATTCATCGGGAAATGAAACCACAAGTAAAATGAAAAATAGGACTGAAATTAAGGTATTATTAGTGGGTGCTAATGATATTTATCATAACAAAGCGGAAATATCTATAAAACAACTAAAGAGGTATATGGTATTACATGCTCAGGAAATAATAACATTGTTCACTATTCCCACACGTTATGACCTACCGAAATGGTCAATCGTAAATGTGGAAATAAGTAAGGCTAATAATAAGATCAAAGGTCTAATGAACAAATTTAAATGTCTGAAGATAATTGATATTGAAAATATAGGTCAATATAGTATAAACATACAAACCATGGAATGCACCTAAATTATCTGGGTAAAAAATATATGTGTGAACGAGTATTGGAAGAAGTTAATCTAGTAAATGTTAAAATAAAAGAAATTAAAGAGAGACAAGAAAAGATACCCTCTAACTTGGATAGATCAGGGAAACTGATAGCGAATTCTGCAGTAAATAGGCTGCAGACACTTGAAACGAATATTATTTCTAACCCTTTAACCAATGCTGAACATTGTATACCACATTTAAAAGGGATAAAGTGCATTGAATATGAAAATTGTATGTTAGAAAATGTTATGTCAATTGTACTTATAAATGTTCAGTCAGTCACTAATAAGATAGCTGAAATTGATTTGCTTTTAAGTGAATTCCCAGTACAACTATTGGCCATTAATGAACATTGGTTAAATGCAGACAGGATTGAGATATTTAAACCTACTAACTATAAGTTACTTAACTATTATAATAGGCCAAATTCAAATTATGGAGGCCTTGCACTATATATAAGACAAAATGTTATTACTGATTATGTGAACATGGATATGTCTACATTATGTAAACCTAAAGAATTTGAGGTTCTTAGTACTAGATTTAAGAGTTTAAAAGTAATTGTAATTGTGCTATACCGTACACCGCATTCTAATATTGATGTGTTTAATGATGAGATTGAAAAATTGTATGAGAAAGTTTCTGACTATGAAATAATAATTGTCGGGGATGTAAATATTGATATTTTAAAGGCTGAATTACCTAAAGTTAAAAATTTTAACGCAGTTCTTAAATCACTTAATTGGTCATATATGAATAGATTACCTACTCATAACAAAGCATGTTTAGATAATGTCATATCTGCTAATTCATGTACTGGTAAATTACACTGTGGCACTATATCCCCTGTAACGGATCACCTTGAACTTTGGGTGATTTATGAAACCAATATTGGTATGAATCATTTGAATGACAAATAAACCAAGATAGTGTTTAGAAGAATACATGTTGGTAATATTCTTGATTTTAGAAATTTTTTGGAATCTGAAGATTTTGAAATAATTTTGCGTAAACACATGGATTTAGATATTACATGGAAGACTTTTCTAGAAACCATTCAGACTGGTATACATATTTATTGTTTTATGATATGTAAGAATAAAATTAACCAGAAAAAATCGAATATATCGAATTGGTACACCTTGCCGTTATTAAAGGTGAAGAAAGCCTTAGCGTATTGGTATATACAGATAAAATTGGGCAAACCTGATGCAAATTTTAAATTTAGGGAATTAAAAAAATATTATAGAAAACAAATTGTAAAGGCAAAGATAGAGTATAATGATAAAAAAATAAAGGTAGCAAAACAGAAAAATTCCAAGGCTTGGACAATAATAAACTAAGAAGCTAGTCGCAAGAAAGATAATGAAAATATTGAAATACCAGCTGAAGCCTTAAATGAATATTTTGTGAAGGCAGTGGAAAACAATCTTGGCCAACACGGTATAAATAGGATAAATCAAGTAAATAATGTGATGCTACCAAATTTTCAGGGTAAATTCGAATTTCATAGCATTACCATTCCTAGTATAATATTGGCTGCAAAAAAACTAAATGCTAGCCATTCTGAGGATGCATTTGGTATGTCCGCTTTTTTACTGAAACATGTTGTTGACATAATTGCCCCATATCTTTGTGAGTTATATAATAGATCATTATTGAGTTGCTTGTTTCCTGATATACTTAAAAGATCTATTGTTGTTCCTATATTCAAAAAGGGTAATAAGTTATCACCTGAAAACTATAGACCAATTACATTAGTCCCAATATTTTCTAAGATCTTTGAAATTATAATGACCGACCAATTACGCGAATATTTTAAGTTAAATAAAATGATAAATCCCTGTCAATATGGCTTCCGACAAGGTATTAGCACTATTGATGGCATTGAAAGAGTTGTTGGAGAGATCCTAACCAACTACGAAAAAAATAGAATAACTTCGGTAACCTTATTAGACTTGAGTAAGGCATTTGACTCGGTCTCACATTGTATTTTAATAGAGAAATTGAAATATTTTGGGTTGACTGATTTGAGTTTAAAATTAATACAATCGTATTTGATGTATCCTATGCAGGCTCTTAAGGTAAACGGTATATTATCTGGTTTCAGAGTTATGAATAGAGGGGGTCCTCAGGGATCCATTATGGGTCCCCTTTTGTTTATGTTATACATGAATGACCTTCCAAATGTGTTGCATGTACCGCCTGTTTTATATGCGGATGATACTACACTTATAATGGGACATGTTAATCTAGAAAACTTAAGAAAACATAACCAAATTGAATTAATTGAAATGATAAATTGGTTTCATTTAAATGAATTGAAAATTAATGTTGATAAAACAGATAATATTTTATTATCCTTAAAGAAAGATATTATAGATCTAAATTCTTCTAAACATGTGAAGTTGTTAGGTATGTATATTGACGCTTCTTTGACATGGTCGGTTCACATTGCCCAGCTTATAAATAAATTATCTAAGAGCTTATATCTATTACGCAAGCTACGTGGATATATTTCATTAAAATATTTGTGTGGTTTATCATGCATTGTTTCATAGCCATATAAACTATGGTGTAATATTTTGGGGTTCTTCACCCGGTTGGAAGCTTGTATTTAAGATACAAAAGAAGGCAATTAGAATTATGTATGGTCTTCATAGTCGTGAAACTTGCAGGAATTGCTTTAAACGGTTAAATATCATGACTGTTCCATCGGCCTTTATATATTAATCATTAATTTATGTAAAGGCTCATATGGATGAATTTCTTATTGGCACAGATGCTTACAGTACTAGAAATAGAGATGATATAATACTCCCAAAAGTTAGGTTAACTAAATATAAAGACTCATATAAGTATCAGGGTCCAAAATTTTACAATATGTTACCAAATCATATTAGAGGTTTACGAATGAAGAACTTTAAGTCTGAAGTAAAAAAAAAAATACTTATATCTCGTGAAGGTTATTCTCTGATAGAGATAAAAACTAACCTATCCAATGTAAAATAAATTTCACTATGGGTATTTTTAAAATATAATATTGTTTTTAAATTAATGTTACATGTTATTACTGCATTTTTATGTATCTGGACTGTATCTAACGCGGCTTTTAGCTGTTATATGATGTAAATATAATTAAATAAACAAATAATAATTGTTGGTTGGTAGAACATAAGGAATACTCAATTTCTGATAAATCGTTTTCCGTCCATACAGTGGTTTCAGTACTCGCTCGAAATGTTAATTTACACTTCATTTTTGTCACACAGAGAAGGTTAAGTGCAAGGCCGCTATGTCGCATGCAGATGGAGGAAGGAGACACCCAGTGTTCCCTGTACGGAAATTCAGCCCTTCATATTAGAAATATACATCTTCATATAATAATAAAAATAATGAACAGAGTGGAAGAAATTAGTAAATTGCTGAATATTTTAAATCAGTTAGCGGAGGAAAAGTTCGAGTTTCTAATTATTAAAACTTCACCACACTAGAAGTTCCCGGATAATGAAAATTTCGAACCAGTTACTCCCTCAACAACGGCATCGGGAATTCCAAAATATCATAACCTGGTCACCGAGATTCAATGTGGGACTTCCTCATTAATTAAGCCAATATATCATACCTAAAAGTCCGTTTTTCCAGCTTCAGTACAATTAGACAAAAAAGGAGTTAATTAATATTACCTTTACTGAAACTTAATTACTTATTTTCCTTCCTCAGCTACTCCCATTTTTGTTACGGCCAAATTTGGAACAGTCATAAGCGACAGTTCCTCTCCTTTTTAAGACAGTAGTAAAGCTCGTTTTCCTTACGAATATGTCGTCTGCTTACACACACAAACTAACTTCTGCCTTATATCGGGGCTAAAGACAACTACTTCTTTCTATCTGCTAGAATTCCACTGAAAATTTCGTCTGCTGAAAAAGCTTCTGAGCGAGAACCAAAAAGCCAATCAGAAAATGGCAAAGCTTGACTACTGAAGTCGAGAACAGTAAGTTTAAACAAAAAACTTATTGAATATATATTAAAAAACAACTACAGCTTAAAAGGCGCGAGAAAGTAAGCTTCCCATTCGCACAGAAAAACGTTTCAAAAACCAGTAAAAATTTGAGAATAAATTAGAAGAGGAAAAATAAAGCACAGAAAATATCTTAAATAGAAATTAAATGAAGAAGAACAAAGATTAATTTCGTCAATGTCTTCGTCCGAGGGATAACGTCATGGAAGAAAGTGGAACGTCATAAACGAGACGGTGGGCGTTTCAAGTCGAAATTACTTAGAGTTCTGACAAGCTGTAACAATCTATTAGAGCCTACAAATGACCATGTCGGTCATGACGATTCTAGGAACTCTATCAAAATTGTCTTCTAATGCCAGTTTCGAGTGAAACTAAAATCTCCAAGGACAAGCGAAGTTGTGTGTGTGTCTTGAAATGTCCTCCCGAATTCATAGACCTAAACTGCAATCCACCTCAGCGCAGGTGAGTTGAATACATCTTATATTCTGTCTCGATTTCATTATTTTTGGGAAAGACGAGAGTTTGGAGTAATGCTACATTGGTTGTAGGTTAGGTTAGCTACTCTGTACCGATTGCAACCGAATTTAGCAAGAACGTAACCTATATTGTAGTGATCCACGTGCCACTTATTCAAAATAAACAAGTAGTAGAAAGTTTGTACTACGCTGTGTAAACAAATGTATGTACTACAAGCAACGTAAGCAGATAGTAAATGACACAAACCATCGTAAAAGCAGATGACGAGAACAGTTCGGTCAAGAACCGATTATGGAGTTCGCGTCGCAGTTAGATGGAATTAGCACAGCAGTAGGAGGGACTTAGAGGACCATAGACCGTATAAATATCCGAACATCTAGGCTACCAACATCACTCCTCGTCGGGGGGGGGGGGGGTCACCTCTCTCTAACCCTCCTGCTTATCGACTGCAACGGGTCGAAGCAATCCTTCATACACATGTTTGCAACGGAACTGGTGAATCCTTCCTTACCTGACATACACAGTTTGCAACGAAACTGGTGTGTCACCCTTTGAACCGAAAACCTGTACACACGACTGCATCGGGTCTGGTACATCCTTCGGCACAACAGTTGCAACGGACTGGTGTCGACTCTTGGCTATTCAAATCTGTACACACGACTGCAATTGGTCTTGTACATCCCTGGGCATATCAGTTGCAACGGATGCTGCCCGCTCCTTTCTGCATATCAGTTGCAACGAACTGATACAGGACTCTAACCTACTTCTCTGAGGATTGTTCAACAAAGGAAGACGACCTAAAGGTTTATAAACTCGCTTATAATCCCGGTTAGGGACAGTCTTTTTATTATCTTTTATCGCACTTGTACATAATTTTATAGTAAACTGGTTCAGGGAGAAAACAATTCCATGTACCCATTTGTTCTACCTACAAAGCTCTACAGCGTCCAAAAGGGAATATCACGGCATCATAGGGAACATTACGATATAATCCAATACCCCGTGAAAAGTATTTTTGTTTTTGTTACCCATTTTATGTCCAAGCATGATAGATATATAAGCGAGTGTGAAAACAAGTCCCTTGGTAAGGAAATGTTTGGAAAAAGGGACTAAGTACCTCTATAGTGCTCATACCTGCTACGCCCAAAAGAAGTGCTCTCCAGGGTAGGTTATCTTCCTTTTATTATTAGCCCTATTACTTATTTATGAATTCCCCTGCAGCTATTATTCTGGTAGTTGACAATGTAATTCATCCAACATGTTTTCTGCACGACTGATACGGTTTTCTATGTTCGAATGTTGAGCGTTTTCCTCTGAAAGTTGTTGAACTGAAGAAGATAATAATCGAGAACTCCAACCAGGTGCAAGTACTTTCAAACCGACTCTTCCAATTATGCCTTGGAAATTAACCAATTGCTGACAGCGAAAGACAGTGAAAAAACCTTACCCGTAAACAAGGTGTGTAAAGTTATATCTCCCAGTACCTGAAACTTGGAACTATTCAGTAGAACTAAAGTTTTATTATTATAATTTACATACTGTGTATGGTCCATAGTTTTAAGTAGCTAATATGGGATTAAGTTTAAATGTGATCCCGAATCGAACCCGAAGTTCAGTATGTAAATTGATTGTGATGATAGATGACATCGGATCTGAATGAAAAACCTCATGATTCTGAATCATTAATAAATCATCCACAAAAATATATTTTATACGATCTGATTGGATCTCCCTCCCACTTATCTGTCCTATTTTGTTCGCGTCTGACGAAGATAACCTTGATTTGTTCCAACAGGCGGTTGCCATGTGACCTCTCTGAAGGCACGCGAAACAGATCATGCCCACTGCTCCTCATTTCTACTTTGGATGATATCGATTACAACGATTGCACCTTTTTTATCCATTATTGATGATCGCTGGTAACTGGTTAGACGGAGATGATCTTTTATATACACCTCGATCATTGCGATGTACCGAACTTCAGAATACATTTTTAATGAATCCGCTTCAGAATTAATCTGCTCAATCAAAGAGGCCATTTAGACCGCTTTGTCAAATGCCAATTTGGTCCCAACAAGTAATTTCTTTCGAATAGAGTCATCTTTGAGTCCTAGTATAAATTGATCCCGCTACATCATCTTCGAGAAACTACCATAATCGCAGCGTACTACTTGATGTTTTAAAGCACGTAAAAATTCGACTACAATTTGTTACTCATTCTGATGGATTAAGTGGAATTTATAACGCTCGGTTATCTCTGAATATATGGGCTCAAAATTTTCGAATCTTCATCTCCTTAATTCACTCATAAGATTGTTGACCTAGCAATGCCGGTGAAAAAGCAACTTTTAGAGCATCGTAAGTTTCGGAAATTAATAAGGCCAATAAGTTATATTTTCCTCGAATCTGAAATTCCCTGGCTAAGCAAAAGTGCTCGCAACGTTCAAAGTAGGTCTCTACATTTAAATCATGAATATGGAAAGGTTCTAACAAGATATTCGCATTCAGCATCTTTTAATAGTACAACTATACACTGCTACAGTATCTCAACAATAACGTCTGGAGACTATGTAAACTCTATCCCCGCAATCGTCGAGCAGAATCACTATATCTGAATTTTTCCCTTTGTCATACCGTTGGTTCTAAATCGAAGATGAGGCTGAGCTTATGCATAAATTAATATATTTAGATCTTAAGTAAAACATGCCTTGTCAATAAACAAGAACTCTTAACTTTTCCATATATTTATTTGCCCAATGAACGATCTCGATCACATAATATTACACCAAACTTACGTATCCTTTTGCAACTGTAAAGAGGTTAAACATAATTTCTGTTTTAACTAAAATACATAAGATAACTTTTTTCAGCAAAGAAACTTCACCAGATGTATCGGTTGCTACAATACACAAAAGCATAAAAGAAACTACCTCTTTTAATCTAAAAAAAAAAAAAAAAAGGTTAAATTAATCCTTTTGTTTAAAATGGTGTTCATCTCTTTCGCTTTAGAAAATACTTGATTCTTGCTGATCTCAGCAAAACAAGCCTGATTAACTTGACAGTGTGCGTATTTTTCATAGCATGTTATTTTCCTTCTTAATATTTCCATTAAATATCTCCAATAACATTAGTAGATAAACCTGTTTCTTAAGTTTCCTATTTGCCATCTTTTTCATCTTGATCAAGATTCATGTTAAATAAAAAGTTTTCATTCCTTTCTTCCTTTATATTTTCCTCTTTTCTTGGTGAATGTTTCCTCTTTCTCTCTTTTTCTGCCAAGTGAGAATTCTGCTTATCTTCTGCCCTTATCCCCATATGTTTTCTTGGAAGATCATTTAAAATCTTAATTGACTTTTTCGGTTCTGAATCCATCTTTTGAATATCATGTTTGGTTGATGAAGCATTAGTGGATTGATTTTCTTCTGGTTCAAAACTTGTTTATGTTTCTTTATTTGATTTTGTTTCTTTGTTTTGATGTTACTCAAGGCTACTTCTGAAATTCTTATTAATTAACTTGTTCTTGTTGGACCCATGGGCGTCATTAAAAAAGGGCCATGAGGGACAGGTCCCCTAGAAATCTTTTGGGCTCCTTACTGCCCATTTTGACAAGGCAGTTGATTTTTTTAAAAGTAGGGAATTGGTAATGTTCTCAGAATTGTATGGTAGTTGTCCACCTTTGTTTCCCATATGTTTGGAAAATTGTAACCTTATTTTGAAGTAGAGTTAATCCAATATTTGCACATAAATGTACAAAATTAAGTAAATAGTAAACCTTTTCTGCTCAACGCAGAAATGAATTTGGCATCACAGAACCTGCAGGTAAGGATGTTACGTAGGGGAAACAAGTTGTGCTCTTAACATTCGAATTAATAACCATCGTCACTTCTGTACTATCAACAAACCGGATGCCCCAGTTTCCTTGTACACGGAGTCCCACAATACCAATTTTGATCTAACTTTCCTGGTTGCCATTATCCACATTTTACCCCCTACGACCAACACCTCAACACGCCGTCTGTGGGAGAATGCCTTTATTCATGGTTTGAGCGCGAAAATAAAACCTGGCCTTAGCCTTCAATAGCTCTAGCTCCCCTTTTCCTCTGCATTTTCAACACATTTCCATCCACGATCTCACCCTGTACTTACACGCTATACCGTTATTATTATTTCAAGTTCCGGAAATCGACGCGCTACGGCAGTCAGTTGTTCTCCAGTTTTGATGTTTTGTCCGCTATGTGTCGCCACTGTCTCTTCAAACTTGTACTTTTTGAACACGTGAACTTCGCTCTCTTCCTCTCTACTTGAAAACGTGTAATACACGAAATATAGTGACTTTTTATATGTGAATATGTGTGATCTAATACGAAACTATAAGCTGTAAGTATTATTCTTTTTCCCCACTTCATTTGTCTTATATATATATATATATATATAATGGCAAAACAGGTAGAGAAAAGGGTACTTGCATAATAGATTCATTCTTGAGACAGGTGTACAATAACATCACAAAAGCAGTACGTTTCGCAAAAGCATTTTCAATTGGTAGGAGGGAAAATGGACACAGCGGGCAGGTGCGGGACTGGTGTTAAGGAAACGCCATGCTGTCATCAGAAGCAGGGTGACAGTGTGGCCAGGCAATGGAGGCGGGAAAATGACTAGATGGGACGGAGAAAAAAACAGATGGAGAAGAAGGTTACTAGAAGCAGTTAAGGGGCTTCCTGAGGAAATAACAGGGCATGGAATCAGAGGGGAAGGGAGAAATAATAATAATAAAGATGAAGAGGAGAACAAAAAAAAAACAATACAGAAAAAATAGATTAAAAGTGCAACTAGAGACGGAACAAAGAAGAGAGGAAGAAGGATCCCTCTTCATCCTTCCTCTCAGAAACAAATATTTTGTTTTCCTTTTAGATAGTTCTAGCTAGCTTATTGTCCGTGCACCATATTCGTTTGATTTAATTTAGCTTCAGCTTCATTTCTAGAATAACCTTTTACGATTATTGCAAGATCATCTGCATATGCGAATATACTTTCTACAACTTTTACTAAGTATTTCAAGTTATGCGTCGAATAAAATATTTTTAAAAATTGGACTACATACTGATCCTTATGGGCAGCCCTTTGTCGCGACTTTACTAATTTCACCATCCGGCATAACTCATTTAATACTTCTGTTCTTAAAGTAATCAATTATTGTGCTTAGCAGATATTCTGGCACTTCAAGATCCTTGAGTCGCACCATACGTTGTCGAACGCATCTTCTATATCTACGAAAAGTCTGCCTTACTGGTTATCTCCAACATCTCGTTTATTACATTCTCCGTAGAACAACCCTTTCTAAACACAAATTGCATTTTATTACAGTTAATCCCATCTATTTCTTGTAGTTTTGACACTATGACTTTCTCAAGCATCTTTCCTAGTAAATTCAACAGGCATATCGGACTGTGCGATTTGGGATCGGTAGTTTCCTTATCTTTGCTCTTAAGTAGGATTATCAGTTTTGCTATCTTTCAATTATAGGTGAATTTCCTTTGCATTCTGTATAGAGCCTGGCTAAGTATGGCGTCTATATATCTTTAAGCTGTTTGAATATTTCTCCTTTTATTCCATCAAGGCCAGGTGCCGTACCATTTCTTAAATTTGTGATGATACTTTCTATCTTCGTTTGTTACACTTGAAAATTCCATACTTCCTCCTTATTTTTTAATTGGTTAATTTTCCGTAATTTCATTTTTTTTTTTTTTTTTTTTTTTATGAATTTCGTTGTCATCCGGAAGAAGGCTGTTGGTCAACGCTGCTATGGTATCTTCCCACGCTGATGTCATCAATCCATTTCCTGACTTCATTGTGATTAATATGGTCCCTGGTTTTATCTTTTCACCTATAATCTTATATGGCAAACCCCTGGGTTTTATTTCTAATTTTCTCTCTAGGAATTTGTCCCATGATTTTTCTTAGCTACTTCTATTTTTGTTTGTTAAACCAAGTTTAATACCCTATATGTTCTCAATCTTCTTTATGTAACCATTGGATGGATTGCCGTTTGGTATGACTTCCTCCTTGCATTCTCTTTAGGCGTTTTAGCTCCTCATTCTAATAAGGGAGGTCTTGGTCATTTACTTCCATACACTTTGAATTTGCTCCATTAATTGAATCTTGGATCGTCTTCTGGACTTTCTGTGTTATTACTCCCAAGTCTACATTTCTTGTTATCTCTGTGCGTGAAAGATTTTTCTTTAATTTTGCCCAATTCAAGCATTTTACATTATACGGGATATTTTGTGATTCCATATCACTCTCATTTCGCTGTTCATTTCCTTCACTATTTCAAAAAATATCGTATTGTGATCACTTATGGTTAGTTTCTACCCTCCAGTTTTAATACGACAAGCCAGATTGTTTGAGACCACACAAATGTCTATATTGCTGGTTGCACCAGCAGTATTTTGAAATGTTGGTGGGTTCCCCGATAGATTTGGAACACAAAGATTGTTTCGTAAGATTAGTTCTTCAAGAATTCCTCTTTTGCTATCTGTTTTTTCACTTTCCCTTATTAAAGATTTCGCATTTACGTCGGGCATCAAAATTATTCGCCTATTTCTATAAGTATTCAAAACTTTATCTAACTTATCCACATGTTCCTCGATCATATCCGAAAACTGAAAGTACATATTTATCAATATATATATTTTTTTTTTTCTTCACGTCCCTTGTCATCCCTATATTGATATAGTAGTATGGCGTCTAATCCATTATCATTTATAATAGTCGCTGCTTTAGGGTTCTGGCCCATTATATACAGTTTCGATGTATTTGCCATATGTTGCATTTTGCTCCTAACTGTATATGGCTCCTGTGGACATAGACTATGTATCTCCCTAGTTTGGATCAAGCGTCTTGCTTCTATATTGGCGATTTTAGAATGTTGAGCATTTAGTTGCATTAATCTAATACTATCCCTATTTTATTTTAGAAATTATACGTTCATATGCAATTTTGTAGGATTGACATTCTTTTTGTTGTTTCGCCAGACACGTCTTATTTGCAGGATATACATCTAACTCTATCTTTATTTTTGTTAGAGCAAACGTCATCATTGAGATTAAAATCTGCGCAAACTGAATATCTGCGATGTTATGATCAAAATTTCACAACATCCCCGTACATTTGGCATTTATAGCACTGCGTTACTGGTACGTAATCTTTCATCGTTAATGCTTGATAGTAAATAAAAATCTTCCGTTTAGTTAGGAGCTCCTTTCTTATCTTATTTTTATTTTCCAATACCAAATTGCACCTACTTCTATCACTGGGACCAGTCTTAAATTTCACTCTTAACTTCATTATACCTGTCTCCATCAAAGTTTTGGGTGAGCCTCAATAAATTCTTGATTCATTAGCTCACTTTCCACATTATATACTATCATTGATGATTTGTTTTTCTTTCAGAGATCACAGACGAAATTTTCTTTCACTTCTGTTATAAGTTTTATTTTCTCCAGTTTCTCTTTTGCCTCTTCTATCGCCACAAGCCCCATTTTTGTCCTTTTGATTTTTATTTTCTCCTTTACCGCCTCTGCATATGTTTTGCTTTTACCAACTCCTTCATCATATTCTAACGTTTCGCTGGTGAAACGTTCTTATTTAGACTGGGATCTGAGGATGTAGTCTATCAGAAGACAAAATAGTAAGGAAGGCATTGTAGGATTTATAGGATTTATAATAGGATTTATCTATTGCTTAAGGTCATTACATAAAATTGCTTCACTCATCTTATCAATAGACTTGTGTTGATGAATCTTCGAATAGATGAGTAAGTTCGCCTCTGGTTACTTGTTCAGAGTTCGAGACCAAATTGTGTAAGCCGATAAATTATTCGGCTAACGACTGATTAATGAACTTAATATATGGTAAATATACGTATATGCGTTCTGCAACGAACTGAATAACAGAATGAATGCTGTTTACCCTAAAATGTATCTTTTGTAATATTTCGTGTTGTAGAGACACATTCGGAAAACCCTGCGCCTGGTGCAATTGCACCCGAGAATTGGTGCTGATCTCATAGCATTCGGGCTATGATTGACAAGACATACCAACCGATAAGTCAGGCAGTCATCATGATTTACATAATATCTTACATTATAATTATAACATGTACATAACATAGCAACAATCTGTTTACTTTTAATGCACATTTCTAGCGTAGTTATACTTGTATGACGCGAGGTAAAAGTGTTCTGTCTGTTACATAATTAAGGCTAACGTCGTTTCATGTAGTCTTGCTTGAATTCATCAAAGTTCTGTCTCTGCTTTAATTCATGAATAAATGTGAAGTGTCCTTTTTGCATCCCAAATTGGGCAGTATATTACATCCCCCCTCTTCAAAAAAATAATTTTATATTCATCCGAGGGCTGGATAAAAAATATTGAACAGCTGCGTTCTGCACTTCATATTCCGAATACGCCTCGTATATATGTAATAAAAAAATATGAATGTATCTCCATCACCAATCTCTTTCAGCGTATTCTTTGCACTTATATGGAAAATATATCATATCACCAAATATTTAACACCAATCACCATTAAAAAAAAAAAAAGAAAGAAAGAAAGAAAAGAAAGTTAATCATAGAAATCAATATCATTATAATGAAATCCAGGGTAGAAGTTCGTCTTCGGAAAATGATATTTACATTGCTTCACTGGGAAATCCATTTGCTGTCGCTACAATTAGTGTCCAATTCGCCATTTCCACATAACACATCTCCACCAATCATCATCACGTATCTGTCCAATAGATGGTTCTTAACTGTCGTGGGTAGTTCACCATGAAGTCAACATTGCATCTTCTCTTTCTGGTCAACAGCTTGTAGGTTGTCAAGCATTTAGGAAAGCAATAAACTTAACCGGCTGTTTGGAATATCACAAGGGGAAAATGAAGTTTCAATAGGAGTGTTTTTACGAGAGAATTCAGTCACAAAGATAGGAATAGATGTAGGAGAAGAGTATGTTTGAGAAAAAACAATATCGGAATCGGTTGAGTTGTTTAGTTGAGGAATAGAAATATCCATACGGGGATACGAAATAAAAATTTCATAATCAGAAGTATTGGAAGTAGATTGTATCTTGTGAATTTCTGTTACAGAATCATAGATCGTGTCAAATTCTATAGATTCATTAGGATTTTGATTAGAAATATTAGGATCAACCTGGATGCTAGTAAAGTGTGTCATTTTATTGACCTTATTGCTATCAATCGTGCGTACATTATATATTAGATAATTAAGAATAAGTATTATAGTTATGCCGGCTATCGTTAACGCTGTGTTAATCCACATGTTCTGTGTGGTAAAAGAACGTATTGGCTAGTTTTCTCCAGATTTTTCGCATCTGAAATTTTAATTTTCCGAAACAATACTATAAATACACATGCTATTATTAAAACTGTAATAAGAAATAAAACTAAACTATTACTATACTTATTATATGAACACGAGAAATTTCAATATCCAATGGTTAGATTTTCCTATTCTGAATTTTTATGGCATCAAGTTGATAAACTAATTTATTAAATTGCTGTATCGTGGAATTTCTTACTAACGAGGATAACATTTTAGTATAATTAAGATATAAGTGTCTAATGGCTGTCCTAATTTGCATGTTTATGGAAGTATCGTGTCTTCAAAAATGGTTCGAACTCGTCATAGTGGAAGTATATGGAGCTATTACTTGTTTGTTCATACAGTTTGCTATGAACAATGCCAGATTCGGTTTTGTATGTTTTATGAAAGCTAATCAAAGAAGAAATTTAATTCCACTATCAGTGTATCTGTAAGTGTATTTCATATTTATGTCTAACGTTATTAAGTTGCAAGTCTGTTGTTGAAAATTTTCGTCAAGCGTCTTGCTTTTTGTGAAGCTTGAAAAGGATATGGTCGACACACGTACATAAAACTTTGAAAATCACAATACTTCTCATCTATTTCCAAGTATTCATTATGCGATAAATATGCAAATTTCGGTAAAAAAAATAGTAACTTGTTACCTATCATATACAAAGCCTAAATTGGAAATCTCCATCAGATTCGCTACAGTTGATTCCTTAATTATAGGTATTTGTGTAAGGATATCTACATTCTTTGTGATAAAAATTAAATGAAACTAGGAAAACTTTATGCAATAATTCCAGATCGAAATTAAAAATTATGTCTCTTAACAGTAACATACCAATTTAAGAGCCTGTGATTCTGTGTGTACTCTGGTTGATAGTTTATTCATTAATATGTCAATAATGAACTCTTTGACCAGATTTTGCTTTGGCCAGACGGTGGGCATATATGGCTCTCAATTAGCGGGCTTTTTGTGCCCAGTGACAAAATGATTGCAAAATTTTAGTTTCAAAACCTAAAAATGCATATTTTACGTGT
This sequence comes from Lepisma saccharinum, assembly GCA_022664845.1. Classification (NCBI taxonomy): domain Eukaryota; kingdom Metazoa; phylum Arthropoda; class Insecta; order Zygentoma; family Lepismatidae; genus Lepisma; species Lepisma saccharinum. The sequence continues at coordinate 30,742 of JAGDQP010010625.1, read as the reverse complement.
AAAGCTATATTTTTTTTTCAATTTTGATCTTTTCCTGAAGATTATCCTTCGTGTTATTAATTTCAGTAGTCAATAGATTTTCATGTTCTTTTAGTAACTGAACTGATGAAGCCAACTTTCGCTGTTCAAACATATTTACGAATGAGAAACCAATACTTCAAATTCCTAGTACCCAGGAGATAATTCCACGGGTTTGTCGGTAAGTGTTTTTGCTTGCTTGGGTTTGTAAGGGTGAAATTTTAAAATGACTTGGTATTATGTCTTCTGTATCTCGAAACATTTTTTTTTTTCACTATCTTTAATGATTCGCCTATCTCTGACCATTCCACGCAATTTTCCTTAGAAGAATTAGAAGTTTCCAGGTTTAAATTGTTTCTGAGTGCAGCGTATGCGTCGGTAAGGGAATCAAAAGCTAAATTCTTATTTGTTAGGACTGCACCAACTTGGGGTAACATATCCTCATGATATTCACTGAATAAAGAGTAACTTGACCCTAGTCCAAATAAAACTACTATGATGCAAAATGTCATCATGTTTGTCATTTCTGAAAAATAAAGAAAATACAGCGTCTCAGTACTTGTTGACTGCACCTTAACAACAAAACATATTTATTCTTGTAACATCATTATTATGTCATCTAGTTCTCAATGTCATTGTAGCTGAGGTGAGATGGTAAAGGAATCAAAGGTTATTTTACCACATCAGCTTCTCACATTGTGAGAAATGCATTCTAAGCATTAGACATTTGACAATGACCTACACATATACTACTAACATACAATGTATAGTTATTTGTGAAGCACAGTTTTCATTATGTGTAGTTGGTGAACGTGGTGATTAGATCAGTTTAGCATGTTTTACCTCAAAATACCATTTCTAAGTTATTTAAACCTTATGTGCATAGTTAAAAAAATGTGTGAACACTAGTGACCCGTAATTTCGTACAAAATGAACGAAATCTCGTAGATGTTGTAGAAACCCACCCTGTCAATCAACAGCGCCGGAAACAATCAGCGGAGAACTGTAGAAACATTAAAATACAATTCCGGTCGCTCACCTGTAAAACCTCGACGTACTTCACAAACAGTGGGTTTTCCCTAACGAAGGGTAAAACAGAAAATGTGAAACTTCACATATTAGGTCATTGTTAAAACTCGTAAGGAGCCGTAAAATAATGACACACGGACTCGAAACCAGCTAGCTGAACCTTCTCAACCAAGGTCACACTAGAGCTAAAACACAGTTTCACCAGCAATGGTCATTCATTACCCACTGCCTACACACTCGACGAGCAAAACAACGCACGGTACCACACTGGTAACAGCAGAAAGCATTTTTGCTAAAGAAACATTTAAGTACTATGAAAAGCAGACCGTAAGCACGCGATTATTAGAATTGCAAATATCCATGTCACGAAGACTCGTGAAGCATCACAATCGACGAAATAGCTCAGAGAAAACGTAAGCTAAAGATGAAGGAAAATAAAGTGGTGGGGAGAGAGAGATTCTCCAACCCACCAGAAGAAAGAACCACGAGAACAATCCACCCGAAGCACGGAAAGGTGTTTGAGTAGCGTGAATCTCCAATAAACCTCAATACCCTTAAACACACATAAGAACGTAGAACGTAAAATTTGAAATAAATCATGAAAAACCTGACACGTAAACATCGCGTGAAACTATTAAAGCATTAAACTGCAAACTCACAACAAAAGAGCGCTTAGACCAAACAACGAACCCGAATACTACAGTAGAGCCTAAAGCAGCAGCTTCAGCCAGTCTCATTCGTCGTATTCTATCAAAGAGAAGGAGAAAGAGAAAAAGAAAGTTTCTAGTAACTAGCTATCTGCCAGAAGACGACATTATCACTTGACGTTCAAGGTCACTGTAGCTATTTTGTGAAACATCAGCAGCATGAATCAAAACTTTTCATTTATGGATATTAAACAAAAGCTGAAACGCTAAGAAATTTAGACTAAATTAATTCACGTGCATTAACTTAGACGCAAAGTTAAAAATTATATAGGTTCGCAACATCGCTTGCACTGCACATTAAAACTGCAATCAAAATAAAAGAATTTTCTTACATGTTTTTGTCTCTGGTTCATAACAACTTAAACTAAGAATGTTTGACTATACTCTACATACTGAACCTTTAAATGAAAGTTAATAAACCCTTTTTATTCACTGTTTATTTCCATATAAATATCTGGTGTAGTAAAAAGTAATCCATTATTTTACCAATAGATGGCTTCAGTGATCTGTATCTCGCGTTGTATAAGTCCGATCGGGTTCAACGAGATGGCGTCCAAACGATGAGATTGCGTACTACAAACACTGTTCAGATAGTTGTGATGAGTTGACTCAGTGTTGTGTGAGCGCGCGTCAAAATGGACACTAGCAAAGAGAAAATACGCTATATTTTACAGTTTTTCTTCGATAAAGGCGAAAACGCAAGCCAAGCGGCTGCAAATGTGAATAGTGTTTATGGTCCTGATACTGTAATAGCCAATCACGCGCAATTTTGGTTTCGTCGATTCCGTTCCGGTAATTTTGACGTCAAAGATGTACCACGCACTGGAAGGCCAAGTGTCGAAAATGTCGATAACATCATGGACATTGTCGCGTCCGACCGTCATGTAAGCACTGTTTCGATTGCCCAAGAGCTAAACATTGCACAAAAAACCGTGTGGAACCATTTGCATAAGGCTGGATACACAAAGAAGCTTGATGTATGGGTGCCAGAAGAGTTAACGCAAAAAAACCTCATGGACCGAATTTCCATCGCTGCTGAATCGCAACAAAAGCGACCCATTTCTAAAGAGGTTGGTGACTGGTGATGAAAAGTGGATCACTTACGACAACGTCACGCGAAAACGGTCGTGGTCGAAGCGCGGTGCGCCGGCGCAAAGGGTGCCCAAGCCAGGATTGACGGCCAGGAAGGTTTTGCTGTGTGTTTGGTGGGATTGGCAGGGATTTATCTACTATGAGCTGCTCCCCTACGGCCAAACCCTTAACTCGGAACTATACTGTCAACAATTGGACCGTCTGAAGGCAGCAATCGCCCAGAAGCGGCCAGCTTTGGCCAATAGGAGAGGCATTGTGTTCCACCAGGACAACGCCAGGACACACACATCGATAGTGACTCGCCAGAAGCTCCGGGAGCTTGGTTGGGAGGTTCTTATGCATCCACCTTATAGTCCGGACCTCGCACCGAGTAATTACCATCTGTTCCTGTCCATGGCGAACACGTTTGTTGGTGAAAAATTCGCTTCAAGAGAGGCTTGTGAAAATCGACTGTCTCAATTTTTTGCCAATAGGGACAAGGGCTTCTATGAGAGAGGCATCATGATATTACCTTCCAAATGGCAACACGTTATCAAACAAAACGGCGCATATGTGACCTAAATCGGATCATTCTAACTATGGTAAGTCAAGCCTTCAATGTCATGCAAAAATAATGGATTACTTTTTACTACACTAGATATATATATATATATACATATAAAAACAAAATAAACTCAATCTTCTAAATCACAGAGTAACATTTGTGCCAAGGCATATTATACAATTTAGTCTGGAGAAAGGAAAGGGGGGAAAAAGTCATTTCCGACAGAGTTTGAACAGTTCCATAAGTAAAAGAATGTCATCGACAGATCGTGTCATCGATGTCGAAGAATAAGAAAATATTTGATTTCAATTAGTTGCAGTCCAAAGTTGTTAGATTGCTCATTCAAAACGAACTTTTGCATATCTTTCGTTGAAACAAAACATGTTCAAATGTAACAATTCGAGTACAAAATCTTAATATGGTCATGACAAAAGCTTTTTACAAAGTAATTTGAAAATACTTATAATTCGCTGAATATTTCGGTAAACACATTTTTGTCTATTTTCAATTTGTAACAACTCGAAATTATAAATATTCAAAACATCGAAGATCAAAGTACAGTTAACTTTGGGCCACTTCCACTTAACGCACTTTTATTGAATACTCCAAAGACAACCAAAATCTCAGTGCAAGGCAGATGGAGTGAAGCTCCACGCGTACAAAATCAATCACAACAGAGTCAAATTTTCATGGTAGTATAATTTTACAATCATGGCCTTAAAACCTTTTAATACTTTCGGTCAAAATAAGTCTAGCGATCGTGTCGGTTGGATGAATATTCTAAATAAATTTTACATAACTGATGCACGAAAGAGAAACAAACGCAACCTGCCACTGAATCCAGAATTTAAACTTACTCCGCGCTTGAAACGAAAGTGAGTTTTTATAAAAAATAATTACATCGCTATAGGATAAAAGATAAAATGAATTTTATGGGCGGTAACAGCACTATGGCTTACGCCCGTCCCGTCATCGCTATAGGAGTAGCTAAAGTATATTCAAACGTTAAAGACTAGATTGCAGAATGTAAATCATTGGAAACTGAGAACGAGAATTTGAGGGGATGCTATTTACCAGAGTACGGCTATACTATAGCACAGCATTAAGAACATATAGTCAGCCCATGTCCGCCGTAACCAGTTTAGCCTTGCATCGCGTAAATTACACTTTGTACTACCATAATCTAAGCAAAATAATTACACATATCGTAACAGTACAAAAGTATAACAACCAAAATGATATATGAGTGAAATTTAGTTTCTCAAATGTCCAAAACTTCGAGAACTTAATTTTTACAGAAAGTCTTCAAGATGTCTTTTCCCACTTCACCAATCGAAACAGCATGCAAGAAGAAATGAAACTTATTCCAAATTTTAATTTTTAAATTTCGTGCTAATTAAAAGGCGGGCGAAGACGATTTTATATGTTTTTCCCGACATACATCATTACTGTACCCCCCAGACAACTGAGTGGTCACGTATAACGAATATATTTAATAAAACTTCATAATTTATTATTTTTGGAGCTCAGTTGCCTGTCCTTGAAGAAACGTCTTCAAGTTCATTCTATCTAGAGAGGAACACGCTCCTCTGCTCACTGGCGACAAAAGACTGCACTGTCCAAAACAAACAAGACTGCCAGGTCATAACACCATACAAGAAAGACCACAATTCTCACATTTATATTCACAAACTGAAAGGCAAAGTTTACAAATGTTCAAATATGCAAAAATCAAAATACTAAATAAGTTTATTAAAATTAAATAAATACCAAAGAATAAGGTTGTATTTTGGCGGGAAGATTCTACCAAGAATAAATAACCACATACTTAAGATGAATCATTGCTTCTCCTCCAATGACAGCAGACGACACTGTTTACTCAATGAGATGATCTGTAAGAAACGAAAGATGCTACGAAAGTAGTTTGGGAAATAAAAGAAACCTTACGCCAGAATAGAGCGAACAATAGAAAACGAAATAAAACACCTTTGCTTGAAAAATAATAGGTGATGGTCAGAAGAGTAATAGCAATCTGGAGATCAATACAGTAAAAATCTTTCCTTTGAAGATCGATTCAAATAAAACAAAACTGACCGGAAATAAATACCATGGAACGAAATTTAAAGCCGTTATAATGTAAATAAATAAAAAAAATAAGTACTCTACTTTCATGTTAAACTCTAAGGGACGCAAATTCAATATCTCTATAAGTAGACATCTATAACCAATTGATCAACTACCAAGTTAATTGGGATAACGTAGGAGACTCAGCCCATTCACAGAAAGTCACTAGGAATCTTGTCCGTCATAATTACATTCAGTTCAAACGAAATTCGGACTATATCCCTTGGCATCTCCCAAAAGGTTATAGCGTCGAAGAAAGAAGAAAAAACAGTTAAAGAAAAAAAAATGCATGTTGCTTATTCCGTGAATTTTCCGTACTGTTCTAGAATTTCCTTGTTATCATAATATGGGCGTAGTCTTTGGATGGTGATTGCAATATATATGAGAAATAGATTATTTAAACTTCAATGATACACTTCGACATTAGGTTCTATGTCGCAGATGCAATTTTATTAAAAATCGCACATCAACTTGTCAAAGATACACAACAATAATAAATCATTTATCACATATTACTTAAACTCATCCCATACATGAGTATTTTCTTAACCATCAAAGTGACCTCCGCATGAACACATATTAAAAACCAGCAGTTAAAAACAGACGACGTTAAATCATACACAATAAAACATAATAAAGATCTTTTTTCATTCTTGCCTTTTTCATAAAATTTTGAACTTAATTCAAACCGAATTTAACAACAATGCTTTTAACTCAATTTAAATTCATATCTGCTAACAACAAGCATTTTCCTTTAACAAATAAAACTTTCACCCGAACCACGATCTTATAATTATCTTTCCAGAAAGGATCCTGCAACATCCAAATCGTCGTTCTCTATCATCTCATACACCAGATCCTTCACCTGTTGAAACTCCGGGTGACTGACTGCCGCTTCACATTCCATTGACCTAATCACCCTCATTACATCCACCTCTTTTACCGCGTCCTTCAAACCTTTCGAACTTTTCTTGCTCATCTTGCCCGTCTTGCACCTTTCTCGCTAAGTGGTTTTTCTATTTCCGCATGTACCTCTTCTCCAACCTTGTCTTCCAAACTATCCTTTCCGATATCTTTCTCTGATCTTTAAATCTTATTCACACAACCTTTCCTTGCACCGCAAATATCTTCCTCTACCCTATCAATCCTATCATCAACCTCCACCGTGAACTAACAAATCTTATTTTCCTTTTTACAAAACTTGTTTCCCTTTACCTCATTCTCTTTCCAATTAATATGAGACAAATTCATACCCGACACTTTATCCTCTAGCTGTTCTCTTACTTTCTTAGAAACCAATTTTAACCTCTGTACCTTATTCATGCGTTCAACCTCAGCACCATTTACCTGACCCAAGATTCGTAAAGGGACTGTTTATTCCTAATCGAGGGTTTTTGCACTCGGATACGATCGGCTATGGTCGGAACTGTGACGTAACAGAGAGACCCATGTGTCAAAAACTTTCTACTATCTTGTCAAAGGGTACGTGGGTGCGACTGTGAAAGAATGTTAATTGCCTAGGAGCTGGTCGTTCTTTTGTCACCCATGTGTATTTTCAGCGAAGAGCAATTTCGAGTTTATAGAAAAAATGGTTGATTGTCTGTGTAGGTGTGTGTGTATGTGTGTTGCTGTGTGCATGTGTGATCAAGAATTTTAATTCCACCGTGTCAAGGGCGTTTGTGTGCATATTATTCTATATGGAAGAAGAGCAATGGTTTTGTTATTGTGTTTGTGAGAAGCGTGTGTCGATGTAAATATACTCACATTCTTTAAATGCAATAATTTTTAAAATTCGTTCTTTTTACTTGTAAAATAGTCATTTTAATATCAATATGCTTGGTACGCGATGTACTGTTGCAGTATGCAACAATAGTTCTGCGAAAACGAAACAAGACGTTCACAAAAACAGTATTAAATATTGTAATTTCCCCAAAAGTGCAGAATTAAGGAGGCAGTGGGTTCAGCGTTGTAGACGTGAGGGCAAATGGAATCCAGATTCGTGTAGGGTATGTTTGGTACATTTTATTGCAAGTAATTTTGAGAGGGACCTGAAGAACGAACTGTTTGGTCTTCCTCTTGTTTTAAAACTGAGAAAGGATGCCGTTTCTTCTGTGAATTTGGGAATCATTCAAGACAACTGCAAAGAAGAACTATTTCACGACAGAGCAAGAAGAAAAGACAAACGAGATAATAGGAAGAGTGTTGTCCAATTGTTGCAGCGTTCACAGCATCCCATCGACAAAATGAATCTCAACAGGATAGTGAAGTCGCAAGCTGCTCTCGAAATGTCTTCGAAGCTCAAATAGAAGAATTGAAAAAGGAACTTCTTGCAGAAAAACTTACTAACAAAGTACTCAAATTACTTTGTTACTCAAAGTAACAAAGTACGCTTCAGACGGCAGAAAGGAAATTGACGCAATGAATAACATTTCTAGATAATCTACGAAAAGCACTTCTACAGTGTAGGAAGGAAAACAATGCGGTTTCTCTCTCCCATGAAAAATTAGTAACTGGACCTCAAGGTATTTTTACAGACAATCAGATCAAAATATTAACGAACAAACAAAAACGTGTAAAGTGGACTGATGAAGACATTTCTATAGCATTCACGTTAAGGTATTTAGGAAAGAAAACGTACATTTACATGAGGCAGAAGTTGCACTATTTTCTACCCGGTCTCTCCACTTTACAAGGATGGGCTTCAAAATTAGATATGCGAGAAAGAACTGGTATCTTGCATGACATACTGTGTATGATGAAGGTTGCTGCGGTAAAAAATCAAGGGATGGACAAAGTAGTTGTTCTACAATTTGATGAAATGAAAGTTAAAAGTGTGTATGAATATGATCATTTGAGGGACGGAATTATAGGACTTTTTCAATACTGCAATCTATAATGACCACGGGCCTATTTTGAAACTGGAAGCAATTAATATATGTAAATTTTGACAAAAATATTACCCAAAATATTCTGGATGATGTGGTTGTTCGTCTGTCTGAGATAGGGCATAAAGTAATAACGTGTGTGTGGGACATGGGTGGAGCAAATCAAGGTTTGTGGAGGCAATATGAAATTGGAATAGAATGACGTATTTTCATAATCCATTAACACAAGAAAAAAAAATATATTTTTTTGCAGACATTTATTGAAATTAATACGCAATTGGTTCCTCGACTCTGAATTTGAGTTCCCTAACGGCAGTACTGGTACAAAAGTGTGAAACTTTTAATCGAGCATGACAATAATGAATTAAAGTATGCCATAAACTGTCATACTCTGAATTGTGCAGGCACGGAAAAAATGAACGTGAGGAAAGCAGCTGAATTAATGTCGCATACTGTTGCGAGTGCTCTTCGTTATTTCAGACCTGAAGATTGTCCTGACGCGGCCGAAACGACAGCAGACTTCATAGAAACAGTAAACAACTGGTTTGATGTAATGAATTCGTACATCCCAGCTACTTCTGGACCTTTCACTAAAAGTGCATACGGTCTGCAGTTAACAGAACAAAATAATATCTTGGACAAAATGTACAATACTGTCAACAACATGTTATGTCGAGGCAAAAATCGAAAACAAGTATTTCAGTCTGGCATTTTAGTATCTATTATATCTTAAAAATCTATTAGAAGACGTACAGAAGATTGGAATGAAATATTTAACACATCGCTTAAATCGAGACTCACTAGAGAACTTCTTTTCTCAGGTTTGTTGTCAGAACTTTATGATCACCCTACACCAATAGGTACTCTGTATAGAATAAGAATGATTATCTTAGGAAACAACCCTGGTGTTACGGAGACACACAAAAGCACCGTGAGTCTTGCCAATAATGTGGAATATATTTCATCCAAGTTACTGCAAAAATGTGGAGTTGTATTTAATAATGAGAAACAGATAAAAGTTGCTCCTAGTAATGATGTATCTGTTCTCGGTCACGATTTTGACACGAACAAAAGTGAAATGGAAGAAGATGGATTATCATATATAGCAGGTTGGATGGCGAAAAAAACACAAAAAAGCTCATCCCCGTTTGGGTGAACATACTTACCAAATTCCTTCTGATCATACCTCTACACCATCTTGGATTCAAGGTTTGTCTTACGGCGGACTTACGCAACCCACAAAACAATGGTTAATGTGCGTTAAAGAAATGGATGAACAATTTGCGCATATCATGGAGAAACAGTCCTCAGGGGAGAGGGTGTTATGAAAAACCTAAAGTCAATTATTTTCACAAAAAACTTAAACTTAAGTTCGGATTGAGTGACTACATTTGTAAAAATGGGAACATTGTCTAAGGCACCACTTGGCCCTCATGGTATATGGTTTGTCTAAGGCTACGATAATATTTTTTCTAGTTCATATTCCGATTCTAGATCACATTTTTGTAGTTCTTTCAAACGTAGCTTATTCTCCGTCGTTTCACAATGAGGATCGAATCTGATACATGCTATGTCTCTAGGTTAGTATCCCATGAGTAAATAATTACTGCTATGTCTCGTTCCTTCACGAATATAATTATTGATAGGAAAAAAGATTGCTCTTGTATGAATATTCCAATTACACTGATCTCCGTCTTTAAATGCTAGTTTGGCCATAATCTTAGTTTTAGAGTACAGTGTTACTCTGGTGTTGTTAACTTACGCAACTTTTTGCTTTCATACCCAATAATTTACACAGTTATTTATAATGCATACTGTTGAAGGTCATATGGTTATCTGTCTTAATTGTTTTGGGAGCTACAAAGCGTGAAAAGATCTGTTTATTGACGAATTTTGGTATTGTCGCCGATTATAAATTTGGGACAGGTTTGCTAATGACAATACGTGTCTGTTCATCAATGCAAGTTACTAGATGTCTGTTCTTTATATGACTCAATATAGGGTCCCGAAGGGTCCAAGATCCAACTCTGAGATACTTCAGCAAGAGTGGGGGTGGGGGGTGAGTCAGGATCTCAACCTGCGGTAACTTAGTAATAACATTATTTTTCTGGCAAGATTTCAACGCTTAATCTTCTAAAAATAAAATTTTTCATATTCTTAAAGTAGTATTTCCGTGACGCAAATAAGTAAGTTTTCCTTGTCCCCATATGATTTGCTGTTCGTGATGTGTGTAGGAGCTTCACCATTCTTCACGGAAACTTTCGGGAACACGTTGTTTGTTTCTCCGTTGTCCATTTTTCTTTGGGTTATTGTGTATAGGATGTCTTTTGCTAATTTATAGTTTGGCTTCTCGTAAAACTTTCCCACCCAGCTTTGTGTTAGGGTGTTCCAAGGTATGCATTATCTTCCCAAAAATAAGATCGCTCCTTTGTTCTAGTGCCATATTTGTCTTCATCAAAATACCTATAAAATGTGGATCTTTTACATTTTCTTGTTGAATTTTGTCATTAAATTCCTTTCAGAGTTGTTTCCGTTTTATTCTTCCTCTTTGTTCTTCATTGCAAATATTGGAAATGCGGTCAGGGAACTCGCGCATGTTGTCGTGTATCTCTTCTGGATCGGAATTATGCATGCTTTTCGTGATCACGTCAGCTGGGTTCCTATTTCCATCAGTGATGAACTTCTAAATCATAGTCGCCTATGAAATCCATGTACTTGGCCAGTTTGTCGTACGGATCTTTGGCTGTTTGTGCATACACTAAGGACTGGTCATCTGTGTATAAATCAAAATGGCGTCCAAGCAATAAGTATCGAAAAAAATTTAAAGTATATACAATCTCACATAATTCTTTATCCATTGTCTCTCTTTTCTGTTCAGTTTCTGAACTTTTTTACCGCACTATCCGATCGCTCTCCATTCTGTCATTTCATCTTGCCGAAATAGGACCCCACCTGAATTTCGTGAACTTTCATCTGTAAAACTTTGTAGAAGAGCTTGTGGATGCTGTCCACCAAAACATCTCGAAGTTTCTCCTGATGCTGTGTTTCATAGGAGAAACTTTTTTTTTGTGTGTTGAGAAATAAGGGTTAAGCAACCTCAGCATAGTTATAAATTTGAGAACGGGAGAACCCAGTCAATCCTAAGAATTTCCTAAGGCGTTTCAAAATATCTTATAGGTCACTTCTATGCCTTGTCCTGTAATCTTAAATCCAAAGGCTTTCACCTGTTTGTGGCAAATCTTTGCCTTACGTGGGCCGATACGAATGCCTATTTCTCGTATCCGTTACAGAAGTTGTTTGAAGGTTTTAAAGGCGTTTTCAAAGCTATCCGCTACAATTAAATATGTCGTCTGCAAAACTGCTAATCAATTTCGAGACTAGTCTCTTTAATAGCCTTCTTATGACATGATAGGGTCTGTAAAGGGGATAATAACCCCATTGAACAGCGTTCGAGCCTATAGCAGTCTAACTAGGCCGCCGAGAGTCCTAAGTAATTTTTCGACTCTTCATCTACCTCTAATGAATAATATGTCTGTTCTAAATCCAGTAAAATATATGTGCTTGTGTTGCAAAGTTTGTATAAGGTTTCCTTCATTAGGATCCGTGGTTCTCCTACTTTATTTATATCTAGATTAATGTATTATGTCCCCACAAATGCGAAACCGGGATGTTTCCGGTTTTTTTATCAGAATAATTCGGCTGTTATAATAACACTGATTTTCGGTAATTAGTCTTGTTAGCAATAAATCATCCAACTGTTTCCTTACTGATCAACAAGGTGTAAAGAAATTTTTCCAGATTTGAAAAAAGGGTTTGGGATTCTTATCTCCATTGAGTGTGTGTTTATAATTCTTAACAACACCAATATCACTGGGGTTGTAGGCGAATACATCTCTGTATGTATACAGAAGATCTTCGACTAGTTTTCTTTGGTCAGGTGTCAGATCGGGACCAGTATTAAAATCTGCGATGTTAAACCATTTCTTCGTAGCCTCTAAACGTTTCCGTAGCTCTTCCTGATAATCTTCTGTCGCTAAACAGCAGCATTGCTTATTTGTGGACAGTGCCGGCTCGTCTACCAATTTTTGGGTGGTGAAGTCCGTGTGTATGGAGCCTAAGACGTCTTTTCTCCGTAGGAAAAGTGTATGATTGTTACTTTTAGATAAATAATAAACGGTTTCGTACTTGATATAACCATCTCTGGTGTTCTAATGTTTCGTTTCTTTATCAATTGTTGATTCGGTTCGTATAAAAGCTCTTTATTTTGAGATACAATTTTGAAATCCACGGGAATCTTGGTCACTTGGTTTCTTCTAAAACAGTAAATTCCTTTACGGTGCAAATCGTCTTTAGTTGATCCTGTTGGATATATGCTTTTATGTTTATTGCTACACACTTTTGCCATTTAATTTATAAATTCCATTTTGAAAGTTGTTGAATAAAAATCGATCGATGCGTTATAATGATTCAAAAATCAAATCCAAGTATATGTAACGCTTTTGAATTTGGTAAGGTGAAAAAGTGATTTTGAAATCTAAAATTATCAATTTCTGATTGTAATATCGTGCCTTTATTTAACTGCATAACTCTGTCTGAAATGTCTCTTATTTTCGTTTGACTTTATTATTTTCTCTTTGGGCGGGAAACAAAAATCGGCAGTTATTGATATACAACTGCCAGTATCTAATATTAGCGTCTATGTTATCATTTATTTTGGCTTCAATAGTGGTTCGTTTTGTTTTCTAACTAATGGGTACTATGCCTATTTGGTTCGACTCGTTTTGGTTTTGTTGATCTTTTACAAACAGGTCATATCTGGGAGAGCCACTTCGAAGTTTCGTTCTCCACCCTACCGTTCGTCTAAAAAGTATTCGGCTGTCTTTCGCCTTGCTCGTGGGTACAATAACATCTCCGCTCTGGGGCTTGGTTTGTTCAGGGGTGCGCCCCTGTCTGTATTATTATTATTGTACTAGTTTCAGCACCCTCTGTTCTGGTTATAGCGTTTACTTCTGTTCGAGTAATTTCTGACCTTTTTGCATTTCTGCTTCGTCTACCATAGTTATTTGATGTGTAATTATTGTTAGAATAAGCTGTATTATTGTTGTTTTGTCTAATTTCATTTATTGCAAGTGTTAAATTTGCAAATGTCATACTAATTTCTGTCAAGTCAGTTTTATTGTCCGAACCAGCTGTTGCTTTACAGCTGGAATTTCTCGGGCTGCCGCTAGGTTGTCTCTGTGTTTGGGATACAAACTGGTGTTGTTTGCCCTGCCGTCTGTGGCAATGCTGCGATCTGCATTGCTACTGTCATATTAGTAGTAGCCGTGGAAGTGGTGTACTGCGGAACATTGGCCATTGTTGAGAAGGTGTTTATCTGCATGTGGGCGTTATAGGAGGTATTGTTTGTTTGCCATCCTTGTGAAGGTTGAATATTTTTCAAGTATGTACTTCGAGAAACTGCTTGGTTAGGGCAAGAATTGATAACTGCTTTGAAGCTATGGTAGGCGGTAATGTAGATGTAGATGGGCCAGGGATTTTTTCGCTATCCTTCATTTAAGTAAGTTTTGTGATTAAGTATTTTTCTGCCAATTCTTTTTGGCTAACCTTTTGGCTCGTGTTTTTGCTAAGAAGGAATTGCGTTGATTCAAGCTGTATTAGCCGTTCCCTTAATTCAGCTATCGTGTCAAATTTTTGAAGGCTTATGTGATCAAGATAACCTTGGTCTAATCCCATGATTGAGTGATATAATCTTTTATGCGTCTCTATGTCGTTACTTATTTGTTCAATTAGTTTGTTTTTCCTTATGACGTATGATATGGGAGATTCTGTCGGGAGTTGCATGCGGGCTTTAGCTTTTGGTCCGCTTGAAAATTGTGTGTTTAAGGACGTAATTCCTCTGTTGATTTCTCGCATAGTTGGTCATAGGATAGCGTGTCCCAACTTTCTTCCTTTTCCCATGCAAGAATAAATCAAGAGAATATCCGCTTAGGTAAATTCTCAGACGGATTTTCTTTTCGTCTTGAGTCCATCTATTAACACCCGAAATTAGATTATATTTGTCTAAAAAGTCAGATATGGTCTCACCTTCCTTATATGACCGAGGGTGAGACATTGTTTTACTCCCTTCTTTAGGGGGTGGGTTAATGTCGTTGTGATCTCCGCTACCCGTGCCGATGCCTTTACCGCTCCTAGTATTTGGCATTACTGTGTATTTATGATATATAATTCAAAATGAACAATGAAAATCGCTCAATTGTGACCCTTTTGAAAATGACTGAAAAACAAATGCTTACAACTAGCTCTTTGTAACTTATTAACCTATACAATGAGTGCTTTGTGTTTATTCTCTAAAAAATGTAAACTCATACACTTTAGTTCATTAGCCACGCGTTATTGACATCAGGTATCTTTCAAAAAATAACAAGAGTTGAAGAGAGGATAGGGAAAGTGATAGAACAAAAATATTCCGATGTACTACAGCACATTTCCTTTCAATAACTGCAACAAGAGTGTGCTTGTAGTAATGTCCTGTTACCATATCCTGTTGTCACGAATCTGTTTATATGACATTCTTAAAAGGAAAGCTTCAAAGCAGTTTATTAAAGATTTTATTTTTCATTCCTTTGCATATTACTTAGTAAAAGAAGAATTTCTTGAAAGAAGTATTTCTTGTGTTCTTGGCTGACATAGCAAGTTAGGCGAATACTGGTATGGTACTTCAGAAGCAGTTCAAAAGTATTTTATTTTCCCTATGTAATGAAATGGTAGCTTATGTAATTTTAAATAAAAAAAAAATCAGCCTTGGGTAAAAGTCCGTCAAACGACATAGTACGGAATGTAGAAAAATATTGAAACCCATCAATTCGATATAGAACATTTGCTGTGATGCTATACCAATTTTGAGCGTAGAGAAGGAGAGAAAAACTTTGATATTTCTCACTGTAACGTAATGTAGTGAGAACTGTGTGACTTAATTGAAAATAAAGCCCAGTATCTTCACAATGTAACGTTTCGCTGGTGAAACTTCCTTATTTAGACTGGGATCTGAGGTTGTAGTCTATTAGAAGGCAAAAGAATAAAAAAATACACTGTTCAGCAATATAGTGTTTATCTATTGCTTAAGGTCATTACATAAAATTGCTTGATTCACCTTATCAGTACACTTGTGTTGTTGATTCTTCGAATAGATGAGTAAGTTTGGCTCTGCCTATTTGACTAAAACATATCAGAGTTCGAGACCAAGTTTGTAAGCCGATAATAAATTGTTCGGCTAACGACTGATTAATGAACGTAATATATGGTAAATATCTATGCGTTCTGCAACGAACTGAATAACAGAATGAATGCTGTTTACCCTTTGTAATATTTCGTGTTGTAGAGGCGCACTCGGAAAGCCCTGAGATCTGCGCCGTGTGCAGATGCACCCGAGAATTGGTGCTGTCTCATGGCATTCCGAGCCATGTTCAACAAGACAACAAAAAAGTCAAGCTGTCATCATGATTTACATAATATCTGAAATCATAATTATATACAATGTACATAACATAGCAGCAACCTGTTTCCTTCTGATGCACTTTTCTAATGTTGTTATACTTGCATCACGCAATGTTAAAAGTGTTGTATCTGTTACATAATTAAGGCTAACGTCCTTCCATGTCGTCTTGCTTGAATTCATCAAAGTTCTGTCTTTGCTCTAATTCATGAATAAATGTGAAGTGTCTTTTTTGCATCCCAAATTGGGCAGTATATTACATGCCCTCCTCTTCAAAAAAATAATTTTATATTCATCCTGCTTTTTGACTTGGTCTATGTAATGTTGGACTGATAGCATTAATCGGTGGAATGTATATCTTTCTGTTATTACATTAGATTGCTTTGTATATTATTTCATTAGGAATTCTTGCAATTCTTTGAGATTCAGTGTTAGAATATCCTTGGGAAGTAGTAATTCCTTTACGCGAATATAAACTGCAGGTGGAAACGGTGTCAATAATAATTGCTGGCGTTTCATTATATCCCAAACTTTTCGAGATCATTGGATACGGAGACTCTTTCTAGATAATTGGATATCGATTCTCGCAATTCATCAAAAGCGTGAAAGTTTGAGTTTGATTCTGCTATCATACAGAGATTTCAGTTATCGCAGATTACGTTTCTTATTCAGAACAGTTTCTTTTTCCTCGTCACAAATTTTGTTTTCTTTGTCACGGGTTTTAGGTTTTCCTTGTTACAGATTTTAGGATTTCTTTGTCACAGATTTTAGGTTTTCCTCGTCGCCAATTATTATCTTCAGATGTTACTTTTCAGATCTCGTCATCGTTATTAATGGTACGAGATACAGGAGGTGAGTATCTAAACTATAGCCGAATCCAATTGAAAATCTCAAAATACATAGAAAAGGTACAGTATATGGGTTTTAGGTTTTCCTCGTCGCCAATTATTATCTTTTTCTTTTAGGGGAAATATATTGATATTATTTATAGTTAAAGATAATAATGTTACTTTTCAGATCTCGCCATCATTATTAACGGTACGAAATAATAATTCAGGAGGTGGGTATCTAAACTATACCTGAGTGCAATTGAAAATCTCAAAAATAGAAAACATATAATAACTTAAAAGGTAAAAACTATATTTATTTATCACGAATTATAGTATCTGAATATCAAGGACTCCAAATTACTTCCATCATTCCATAGGCACAAGACATAATTAATATCTTTACACACTGATATCAAATATAATTCATTATCACATATCTTCCAAGTAGACAACTCATATTTAGGTGTTCCGCTAAACAGTCAACATATATTCCGTAAACTTCCATCATTAAGTATTCAATTAGATATCTTTTATTTTACAAATGGATCGTTCTATGTGAGAACAACAAAAATGAAAAAATAGGTTACCACTACTTGTTTTGATTTTGATGAAACTTGGCACTGTGATTAGGCTCAGTAAGAAACTGACATTCCCCAACGATTAAATTTTAAATTGCATAGTTACGATTTTACAGGGGATCAAATTTAGGGGTTAGACGCCATCGTGGATGATTTTCTACTCTGCTTAAAGATGGAAAATAATTAATATCTCCGTAAATATTAGAGGTACAAGGTTGAACCAGGTGTCAAATTAAAGCTGTTGTAATGGCATTTCCAAATATGTAACTACGTAGTTTTAGCCTCATTCGCACATAATTGTGCAGAAAATGCAAAACGGTGCAAAATTTATGCAAACTATTCTGATAACTTCGACCCCTAATTGCTAATTTGGGGTAGTAGCCAGCAAAATGAGGTTGCGTATATTACTTGATAACTTGGTTGCTCGAGCCAATTATATCCCAACCAATTAATTAATGGCAGTAACTTTTGTATTGCAGCTCATGCCACAACTTGTGTTTGGACACGTTTACAGGAAAATGTAATATCTTAAGACTCCTTTATCATAGAACATTCAAACAAAACAATTTTTTTCTCTTAAAGTCTGCTTGATAATTTTAGTCCTGTGTATGAAAAGCGTAAAATGTAATCTAACAGGTCAAAATGGTATCCAAATATGATTTTCGGGTGGGTCACTCAAAATGTATGAGGTCCAACTTTAATTTTTTAAATGGGAAGACCAGCTTTTTATTACAGGTTCTGTAAAAAAAAAAAAAAAAAAAAAAGTCCTGGTCCCTGCAATGGCACGACGGCCGTTCATTCACAACTTCCAGGAAGTAAGTTAATAATTTTGCTCGGGACGGGCGTAAGCCATAGTGCTGTTACCGCCCATACAATTCATTTTTATCTTAATAATTTTGCCCCCGAGATTAGTGCATGGAAAATACAGCCTTCCACTACCTGTGCAGGTCAACCTGCAGCCGGGTAAGGCACCGGATAAAAATTCAATTCCACCCGTTACCCAATCTAGACACATGACGACTTGGCAGTTTAATGTACAAGGTAATATTTTACCACACACTCAGCGTACCAAAATGCATAGTGAGACATTAGCCGATGCCCCTCTTAGGATTTTATAAATAATTCAACTGTAACTGGCCTAATTGATTGCGAAAGAGAATATTTAATATTACTGAGGGCTGCTTGGAAAGTGTATATTATTATAAGCACTTTCAGTTTCAACAACTCAACATTTATTCCACCTGAGTGCTTCGTAACAACAGTGATCCCACATATAAAAAATATTATCACCGAACTTACCATTACTTTACACATTCATTAAATATATGTTCATTACAATAAATAGATTTACCATTAAAGTGCTAGTATGAGTAATACTTCCTTTTATCAAATAAAAAATAGCTTAAAACAAATTCATTACGAAAAAAAATGCATAACGAAAAATTCACGTGCTTCATTCTTTACCACATAACCTAGATGGAAGCATTTAATTATGCTGTTTAGCCAGCGTGTAGATACTCGGTAGACTATACTCCAACTACCACTAACTACTTTACAGTCTTGGGAATTTTGGATTCAAAAAAGAATGATAGGCCTAAACAGGTTTCTGTTCCGTTCTTGTGATCCCCCACTGACTCGTATCATGTCTTAGTACAATATCTTTCAGTTGCTATTTGTTGCAAAGAAGCATGAATTACATTGCTAGCTACCCACTGAAGCAAGGCACAAAATCTAAAGAAAATTAATAGCAGAAATACAATCTGCCTAATATACTTAGAAATACAATTCAAGCATTTAGAACCGAACATGTGGCACGTAACTAACTTTCAGAATCTGAGACTGAGTTTTCATGTATACTTTACCCTAACGTTAGAATAAGTCCAAAACACAATTTTAATGAATACAATTACACAATAGCAATGATGACAAAATATACGAAAATTAGAGACACGAAATATTAAGTTACGTAAGATGGCGTCGCCTACTGAGCGCGCTGTCACGGGATCGAGTCCAGTGCAATGCCCCATGCACAAACACGGGATCAAATCCAATAATCTA
Organism: Lepisma saccharinum; assembly: GCA_022664845.1. Lineage (NCBI taxonomy): Eukaryota > Metazoa > Arthropoda > Insecta > Zygentoma > Lepismatidae > Lepisma > Lepisma saccharinum. The sequence goes on along the minus strand of JAGDQP010010625.1, from coordinate 11,385 downwards.
TACGTAACCACAAACACAATACAAAAAGCTATATAGTTAATACATTACCGACTCATACCTCAAATAGAATGACACTTTCAAAGTAAAAAAAATAATAACCTAGAGGATTAAAAAAGTCTCAATCTTCACTCCTTATCGTTGTATTTCAACTGACGCCAACATGCGGTCAGTTGACAAGCTAGGCAGCAGAGGGCAGCACGGTCAAATGCGCGAAAACAAAAACTAGTCTATGCGCGTAACAATAGCGCAGAGAGTTAACGGATGAAAATCGTTACATATAAAATTCCCCGCCAAAAATAATCAACAAGGAACATTTTCAGTAGTGAAATTCATGCAGCTCGAAAAGAAAAACTGCATAACTTACAGTTGCCGAGTCCAACCCTAGAAGTTACAATTCTAATTGCTTTCCCATCTGGTTAAATACGAAAACGAAATTACGTCTTGCTCAATAGTGGACTTAAGACAATAGTATCTAGTTGATGATGATATAGTCATATCAGACTCATTATGATTTGCAACTGGTGACATACATCAAGATATACATTATCCTGTTAAAAATACAAATATATACCCAGAGTATACAAACAGTCAAATGAAATACATAACATATAAACGAATACTTCTAAATCCTCACAAGAGCAAATTGTCTCTTAAATTCTTAGATAATCTGTTAAAAATCGAATCAATATATTAGAGACTCTCAGATAACACATTAAATCAAAATGTTTCTCATTACAAAATTTAATTTTACAGTTTCATTACAAAATTTACAATTCATTACTCAAAATGGTAGGAACAGCAATCTACCAACTACGAAGTCAAACTTCTTGCGGTGGAAAAGTTCTTTATATACTGAGTATTTCTTTTCAATCTGACATTCGGATTATCTTTCGATTCTAACCAAACGGTATTTTGAGTTGGTTAATTTATCATCACAAATGGTTCAGAATATAACACCTAATTTCTTGTGAAACGATTTCAAAAGAGAAGATTTCTGAAAAGACTAACTAACTACAAGAATTAACTAACTACTAACTAACTAAAAGGCTAACTAACTAACTACAAGAACTAACTCCTCTACTGGAAATGTATGAGCTACATGTTCCTTATATAATTTATAACGTCTCTTCCACGCTTTATCTATATTTAAAGCAGCAGTGTGGTTCCTTTCCTTGGAATCGATCTCATCATCGAAATCTAAATTAAAAAAACAACCTTTGTCAAGGGGTTGGACATTTTACGTCGTAGATACATTCCTGCTGGTGTCATTTGTGACGTTTCATTAATGTTTACATTGATCAAATAGACTGCGGTAGGTAGGAGTTGGGCCCAGTCCCTCTGCTCAACGGTATATCGATATAACGACGCAAAATGTTTTTTTACAAAACTTATCGTACCCCCCGGGTTGTTGGTCTGTGGATTATATAGAGAGATGGTGACGTCCTTTGTCCCTAAACAGAAAATATTTAAAGTAGTCACTAACAAAGACATATCCATCATCATGCACGATCTTTATAACAAATTTCACATGTAAGAAAATTTCATTAACTACAAATTTACTGGCTGCAACCAAACAGATTAACCCATATTCATAGGAGTTACTAGATGAAACCACCTTTCTGCTGTAAAATCTACCCATCTTACCAGCTGTTGAGACCTTACATCCCTGACAAGTGTCACACCTGCGCATATATTCCTTTATCTCGGGGAACATTTTGTCCCACGTGAAACGTGACGCAATTTTTGAGCTGTCTTCTGGAATCCACAATAACTTTCACCTAAAGATTGATCATGGAAAATTTCATTATAGATTGCCTCATGCTTATAGGTACCACTGCACGCAATCCAAAGTTCTTCTTACATTTGGTTTGTGGTAACAAAACATTATTTCTTAATTCATACCCATTAATGTGTTCTTTCTTCTCTAATCTGTCAATTATGGCTTTGAGTGAATCATCCTCACGCTGCAGATCTGAAAGAGGTTTGTTAAACAAAGGTTGTTTCTAGAAATTAATGAACGAAAAGGTTTGTACTTTTCCCCTCATATTCCAGATTACTCTATCTTCAAAAGCATGAAATTCCACCGAACTGTCGGCTCTACTTAAAAAGTCTGCGACTGAATTGGCAGCAGATCCTAAATGAATCTTGCATATCTTGAACTTAAACTTGGATATCATAGAACCATATTTTCTTCGGCGTTTATGATTATGTAACATCCAGCTTAATGCCTGGTTATCAACGAATACAGTAAAGAGCATATATAAATAATTCTCAAATTTCTTCAGGGTTAGACAAAAGGCGGTTAACTCAAGTTCGTATATATTTTTACTCCAGTGCACGTTTGGAATTTTTTGAAAAAGAAAAACTTGATTTAGCTCGCCTTCATCATCATATTGCCTTAATACGGCAGAGTAAACCCAGGTACTACTGTCACAGTTTATAACAGAACTGGAGTTTGTGTCAGGCAGTTTCAAAAGCACATGGTTCTTAAAGGCCAATTTAATTTCGTTCGACGCTCGTTGTTCCTTTTTTTCCCACCTGAAAGAAATTTTGTCAGATCTTAATCTATGGACGGTTGCGTGATTTCGGCAAAGTTTGGAATAAATTTAGAATAGAACTGTACGAGACAACAGATTCTATCAACGCCTCTTCTGCTCTTCAAAGGAGCTAAATCAAGTATCACTTTAATTCGATCTTCATCAATGTAGATGTTATTATTCTCAAAATTATACCCAACAAATTTCAAGTTTGACTAAAAAATAACTTACATTTGGAAACAGTTATTCCCCACTCTCTGAGTAATCTAGTACTTTCTCTGACAAACGCTTATGCGATTCGATGTCGCTCGTATGATGAAGATAAATGTCATCAAAATATATTTCATGGTTTTAACCTATCATATCCTTACACAATCAATTCACCAAGGTAATTAACACGAATGACGAATTCACCGACGTCCGGAGAAACTGGCAGAAACGCGTTGGAGTAGCAAAAATAGTATACTCTCATCATCAAGCCAACATTGGAAGAAACTACTCTTCAAATCTAATTTTGAGAATATTTTATCATTGCCAATATTAGCTATTACTGCCTCTGAGTTCAGCGCGGGAAATTGATTGCATAGTACCCGTTTGGTAATCGCATGATACGCAAATCCAAGTCGTTTACTATGATCAGAGTTTCCAACCAGAAATGCCGGAGAACAATATGGAGAAATTTCGACTTCCTCCACCACGCCTTGTTCAATTAAATCATCTATGTTTTTATCCAGCTCGCGAAGTTTATGCTTGGGCATGTGATAGGGTTGCTGTTTAACACGCGTGTTATCCATTACTTCAATATGACATTAAAAAATTTTCACCGTATCTAAGTTTTCGGAAATTACATCACAAAAATTGTACATAACATTATCTACATAATTTTGCAAAGTAGGATCAAATTGCAAAAAATTATCAAAAACAACATTACCTTTTATCTCATGTTGTGAGTCAGCAACAAATGCCTTATGGTTTGAATTGAGTGAAAAATCAGGAGTTGCCGTGCCAGTTGAAGCAGGTAAGGTCGGAGTAGATTTCATAGCATGGTTCCATCTTTAGAACTGGGTTCTCTTCTTTCTTCCTATATTTCTATTGTTTTTGCAGGGTTGGCCTTTTCTATCATACTGACCCGTTCCACCAGCGTGCTGCAGCATCAGAGAGGGTTCCCTGTAAGACAAACAAATCACACGCAAGGGGCTGTACTGCAGGGGATCCCTGGATGTATAACTTAGTTTCTAAATTAAATTTGGCTAGATAGAACTTTCCACTATTGGTGTCCACAACACCACCATATTTGAAAATGAAGGAATTTCCCAGGAGCATATAAAGAGAATTATCATTCACTGCTGCAAATAACGCCGTGAATTGAGTACCACAAATTGTGAATTCAATGGCAGCTTCTGCCTTTATATCAACATTTTTATCTCCAAGGGCAACAGTTTTACGGTTTTAGGGAGATGAATAAATTGAATTTTGGACTTAATCTTTTGGTAAGATTTCATGCTAACAAAAGAAGCCTCTCTCACTGTGTCCACAACGCAGTTAACATTTTCACCATACACAGATGCTATAATGTAGGCTGTCTTCCGTGATTGCAGATTGTTAAGTTTCACATGAATGTTAGTGTCCGGATTTAAGGTAGTTTGTTTACGCCTAACTCCACACTGTTTCACTAAATTCTGGTGTGAATCACATTCGTAACAGAGTCCGGTGACTTTTCTATCAGTTTTGGTTTTACCGGGAGGCTTAAGTTTACTTTCGTAACCGAAGACGGTTTCCTGTCCAACATATTTGTTGACTGACGACCAAAAGAATGAAAGAGGTTGTAATCAAAACTGTATATGTGTCATAAGTCCAGTTTGCGGGAGCAATTGCGTGATTAAGGTGGATCGTTTGAAAAACACTTTTTTGTACACTTCCAGTGTTACCAACCAGTTATTTACATAAGATGGCCTCATCGAAATGCGTTGCCAGCACATTTAAGATGCTTAGTTTTTCGCAAACGAAGGAAGAAAATGTCATGCAAATTCATGCTTCTGTAGAAATGCTTATCATAAAATGGCTTTTCGCAAATAAATAAATAAATTGGATTAGAAGGTTTGAGCGGATACAATCCCAACTATTCGTTGAATTCAAAAGCATTTCAAACGCTTTATGAAATTCTACCCATGTTCGACATAAAGAAGCAACAAGCACTACTTTGTGGAAACCTTTTTCTTTGCAACATTTCATCAAGTTTTATTAGAAATGTAAACACCATTTCGCCAGCCTCTCCGTTTAAAATAGGAAGTTGCGCAACTAAATCAGCATACACGCTATCATGGACTTGTTTCAAGAAATCGCCATGAATTGCTGACCTAGCCATACCCTGACGTAAATAGAGTGCATGCATTTCAGTATTGCCCAATGCCCAATTATCGAAGTTACAGTAGACAGCTTTGTCATTCTATACAATGGGGGGACAGTTATCCACACTACTGTTACGTGTACTTACATTACCACACTGTACCTATTTGCTAACATTGTCACACTCAGACTGTACACTGTCACTCGACGAACTGAACGTTATTATGGAACCTACTTCTGTTTCCATGACTTTAGTAAGAAATAATGGCTGATCCATTTTATGGCCACACACGTTAGACACACCAAAACAATAAACAGTACAATACTTTTCACAATTTTCCTTGCAATATGTAGTTTACTTATTTGTTGCAAGTTTTGACATACGTCCTCAGCTTTACTCAAATATTTTACAAAACGAAGTACTCTTTCTTTAATTGCAAATTCCAGGTAACTGTACAGCAAATGCACAAGCAAGCAAGGTAAACAACTGAACTACGAATTGAAAGAACACGATGGGTTGAAAGAACAGGATGGGTTGAAATCACAAGATCAGTTGAAATAGCGAGAGTTGAAATACATCGGTAATATAAATATGCAATGGCACGATGGCTGTTCATTCGTAACTTCCAGGAAATAACTTAATAATTTTCTCCGAAATTAGTTCATGGAAAATACCGCCTTGCAGTACCTGTGTAGGCCCACCTGCATCCTAGTAAGGCACCGTATAAAAATCAGTTCCACCCGTCAGCCAATCCAGACACCTGACGACTTAGCAGTTCAATGTATAAGGTAATATTTTACCACACACTCAGCGTACCAAAATGCATAGTGAGACATTAGCCGATGCCCCTCTTAGGATTTTTATAACTAATTCAAGTATAACTGGTCTAATTGCTTGCAAAGGAGAATATTTAATATTACTGAGGACTATTTGGAAAGGCAATAATATTGTAAAAACATTCAATTTCAACAACTCAATATTTATTGTACTTGAGTGCTTCGTAACAACAGTGGTCCGACATATAAAAAATATTACCACCTAACTTATCATTACTTTACACATTTAATAAATATGTGTTCATTACAATAAATAGATTTACCATTAAAGTGCCAGTATGAGTAATATTTCCTTTCATCCAAAGAAAAATAACTTAAGGCAAATTCATTACGTAAAAAATGCAAAACGAAAATATCCCGTGCTTCATTCTAGATGGAAGCGTTCAATTATGCTGTTTAGCCAGCGTGTAGATACTCGGTAGACTATACTCCAACTACCACTAAGTACCTCATAAATCACGGGAATTTTGGGTTCTAAAAAGAATGATAGACCTAAACAGGTTTCTATTCCGTTCTTGTGATCCTCCTCCTGACACGTAACTAACTTTCAGAATCTGAGACTGAGTTTTCATGTATACTTTACCCTAACGTTAGAATTTTACCAAAACACAATTTTAATGAGTACAATTACACAAAAGCAATGATGACAAAATATACGAAAATTAGAGACACGAAATATTAAGTTACGTAAGATGGCGTCGCCTACTGAACACGCTGTCACGGGATCGAATCCAAAGCAATGCCCCATGCACAAAAACGGGATCAAATCTAATAATCTATACGTAACTACACACACAATACAAAAAGCTATATAGCTAATACATTACCGACTCATACTTCAATTAGAGTGACACTGTTTCAAAGTATAAACAGAATAACCTAGAGGATTGAAAAAATTTCTAAATCTCCACTCCTTGTTGTATTTCAACTGACGCCAACGTGCGGTCAGTTGACAAGCTAGGCTGCAGAGTGGAGCATGGTCAAAGGCGCGAAAATAAAAACTAGTCTATGCGCGTAACAAGAGCGCAGAGATTTAACGGATGCAAATCAGGTAATTAGCCCTGCAGATCAGGTAAACATACTTTTAATGGTGAAAAGTGTTAAAAGTTCCGGAACGGCTAAATATCTCGGTTCAAATGCGTATTTGTTCCCCCTTAATTTGAAAGAGACAAGAGTTGCAGAAAAATAAGCAGAACTTTCCTCAAAATACTCCTCACTTCTCTGCTGTTCTTGTTATTCTGTAAAATCTATCGAAAAGTGGAGCAAAACGTCTTGCTTGCTTTTTCTTACTGTTCACATAATTATCTTGTTCTTCCCGGAACACGACCTTGCAGGTACGATAGGGATGAAATACCCTCTGTGTTGCATTGAATGAAAGGCAGTTAGAATATTTGTGTCAGTGAGTGAAGGTGTAGTTTTAATTGTTAGATTGAGATAATTTTGTGACATTAGTGAGATATATATATATATATATTTTTAGGTGCTTAATTAGTGGGCTGTATTTTAGATACTCCCCAGAAGTTTATTGTATAACCTGATGTATATATGATAAAGTACTCGGCTGAATAAATATTTACAGATCGTAGCAAATGAAACTTCTATGAATTGATGATACATACTTCAAGGTATATTCAACAATGAGTGCTTCTACCGAAGAAGTTCTAAATCCAATGAACGTACTTTCAGTAGCTATAAATTATTTTCGTCAAAAAAATGTTTTTGCTTCAGGTAAAATCACTATCAAAGAGCGTCAAATGGGTGAGTTTGTAATTGAACTTATAGAAGATCACCGTTTAGGAACATCGTACTGTTGAAATGTATCTCGACGTACAAGAAGAACCAAGGAATGACACTACAGATTCCCCCACGTCAATTGACACTAACAGTGCTTCGGGATACCCTAGTAACCAATCAAATTTATCAGTAAAATCAGGGAGTTTTGACAGTGCAAGTGATTCCCATAAAAATTCCTCATCAACATCGAGTTATGCACCCAGTCCACCAAAGGAAAGGAAAATTGATATTACAATTATAAAAGTAAAGCATTGGCATTTTGGTTAAATGAAGGAAGAAAGAAAAGATTATCACTATCTATTGTGAGAAAAAAAATCGTTTTGTTTCATCGAAAAGACAGTTGTATGTTTGGAAAAAGCAAGTAGAAAGTTCAACAGAAAAATCGTGTGAAGCGTAAACAACTAATGTACGGAAGAGTTTATTCTTGTTTTGTGGACACAAGGAAGTTAAAATGTGAATGGTGAAGATTTAAAGTCGCGGGATATAGATATTTGAAGTACACTTGTAGATATAAACACTTTTGTGCATCAGGATTTTGCATTAAAAGATTCAAGAAAAGATATCGCATCTGAAGTAGAAAAATAACAAAAATTTTCTCTCGTTTATTTGTAAGGATAAACATAATATAGAACAAGCGGCAGAAAATTTCTTGAACAGACCTAGAGCGTTTCTTTCAAATGACTCCCCTTCCTGTGTTTCAACGCACACCAAAATGACTTCGAAAGGGAAATGAGGTACAGGCGTACTTTTTCTTTCAAGGGGGAGAAATATACCGTATCCGGTGCCAAGTCAATCAGTGCTTTGACGCATGTCTACAAAATAATGCATACTATTAGTATGGATGATTCTTTTTTACCTAAATTGTTTATAGCTTTACAGGAACCAACGTTGAGTTTTGGACCGAGAGTTTCAAAAAACATATGCAAAGCTGACAATCTAATAGTGAGTGCTTCCAAATCAGGTAAAATGTGCAAGCTAGAGTTGAAACAATGGTATAAAGAAGCTTTCTTTCTTCACGTATACGAAAAGCCAATATGCACTATTTTTGGATCCACGGACGGCCTACAACTATTCATCCTGTTTAGAGAGCATTCCACCTGGAAAGACAATTGAATTATTAATGAGTAGGATAAACAATTTTACATGAAACAACATGAAACTGTGACACGTGATATTCAACTCGCATCCCTTGTGACCGGAGCGAGCGCCCGAGTGAGGCTAGTATAAATGCGCTTTTTCCTGATATTTCAGCATAAATTCGTGCTCTAGTAGTTGGAACTGGCACATGATTTCTTGCAGGCTTTTTTATATAACCTATCCATGTACAAGGTTTAAAAGTAAACTACGACAAGTAGGACATACCACTCTCTTCTTGTAAGGCAGAGAATATAGTATTTATTCGGAATCCAGTACCGATACGTTAAACGGACTAACAACCTTTGAAAAACAAAATATTAATTTTCTAATAAGTTGGCAACACTTATAATTGGGAAAGTCCGGGGAGTGTTGAAACACACAATCGTTGTTTCCCTGTGTCGAAACATATCCGTACAACATTGTTTTTTGTTTTGTTTTGTTTTTTCACGAAGAACGGCATGCAAGCCATAACGAAAAATCTACGACAAAAGAAGTTAGCAACACTTAAAACAGCGTAATCGCAATTTTGGATATTCTTCAGCCATTCCAGCCTTTTCACAAATCTTCATGGAAAATTGCAACTTTATAGGCGAACAGAAAGTGCTTTCAAAACCGCTGAAAGTATTGGCAGACGGACAAGAATTTTATATATCAAATAGATCGCGTGAAAATTTTAACGTTTTATTCAAAGACCAAGCAGTACAAACTGACAGCTAATTTCTTTTCTGGTAATCTGATGTGGCTGACCTACTGGTGTACGAAATTTGAAGTTGCATTTCAACATATTTTGAGTGACGGCGCGTTCGATAGCTCTGTTAATTTTCTGCTACCTTTGTCTCTTATAATAATTATAACAATAAAAAAAAAAAAAAAACGCATTCTAACCGAGATATTTAGCCGTTCCGGAACTTTTAACACTTCTCACCATTAATATGTTTACTGACTCTGTAGGGCCCAGGACTCATCCTACAGTTTTTACAGGGTATATTCTGATTTTTCTTTCCGTAGATACGTAATCTGTAATATAAAGTGGGTGTTCCTATTTAAAAAAATCAAAGATGGGCCCATGGGTCCCACACATTTTGATTGGCTAATCCATCCGATAGCTCTGTTGATTTTCTGCAACTTTTGTCTCTTTCAAATTTTTATAAATACGCATTCTAACCGAGCTATTTAGCCGTTACGAAATTTTTGACAATACTGGATGATAAACCGCGTCAAAATTTTTAAGTTTTATTCAAATGACTTGCAGTTCAAATTGGCAGCTAATCTTTTGTGCGGTAATTTCTTTGTGACTGACCTACTTGTGTATGAAATTTAAAGTTATGTTTCGAGGTGATCTGATAAGTAATAGTAAAGAAAACTACAATGTCAACAGTAGCCTTAAACTGCTTGACTACAGATATTCATCAATAGTTTCTGAATCACATTAATTCTAATGTTCCATAAAATATTACGTTTCTCATTCTATCTTGTGGTTTTCAAGGTGTTGGGACACTCCTGATAGTGGATTTTTCTGTTGTGCATAGGTCAGACCAAACGCAGTCTCCGAGTTAGGCTTAAAGAACATATTACGAATGAACAACAGGAAAATTCAATTTTCATAACTATCCAAACACCTAAAAAGGAGACACATCACAACCTAAAAGATACCGAACTGCCGTAGCTCAGTGGTAGACCGTTAGCTTGGCATTCGGGAGGTCGTGGGTTCCATACCAATGACCGGGTTACATGCGTTGGACCAACACGGCGTTGGACCAACACGGCGTTGAACCAACACGGCGTTGGACCAACAATAAAATTGACAACGCCCCAGATATATAAAACCTAAAAATATAATAAAAAATATGATCTTAAATTATTTTTTTGAGCACCTGCGTAGAACCAACACTGCGTTGGACCAACACCGGCAAGAGACCAACACTTCGAAGTACCGGCGTTGGACCAACACGGCGTTGAACCAACACGGCGTTCGACCAACACAGATTTTTGCCCTGGGGTGTTGGTCGTACGCCGGTTCTTGCTGCTTGAGAGGCTGTTGGTCGTACGAAGTGTTGGTCCAACGACGCATCCCCCCAATGACCGACCATCCTGATATAGGCTTTTCCAGGGTTTTTACTCAAGTCATACCAGGCATATGCCAGGATGGCACCTTCTACATAGACCCTGGCCGACACCTTCGCGAATCCTCTCGTCTTCCCTATCCAGGTCTGAACCTCAGATGCCTAAAGGCCATAAATAAGATTCAAAGAACCATTCTTATTCATCCAAAGAACCATTCAATAAGATTCAAAGAAAAAGTACTTCCATTTTACATTTAATATTGTAAGTTAAAAAAAAAAAAAAACACAACAGATTAGGTTCTTCTCTGGTGAGCCAGCGTACACATTGGTACAAGCGTTCAGCTTTTGGATTACCGGTTCCACTGGCAATACTGTCCACCCTGCAGTTTGGCTTCCGCCATCTTTCATGTTTCCATTTTACCACAGTGCTTTAAGCTATTTGCACACGCGTCCAGAGTTCCTTAACCATACCTTCCATTATACCTGATGATGCGGATAGCTTATACCGCGAAATCGTGTTGTATTGTATTAATCAGTACCATGACCATTGGGAAGGATCGGATCAAAGGTAAGAACTTGAATTTTATTATACGGTAGCTTCGTTGAAATCAAATGACAGAAAATTGTTTCTATTCACAAGGGAAGGGTTTGTGTTCGAACAGGAATTTTTT
>JAGDQP010010624.1:395-55274 GCA_022664845.1 Lepisma saccharinum | reverse complement strand
AACAAAACCCATATCGCCACCCAGTAGATCGGCTAAATCCAGAATCCCCAGCACTTCAACCCAATATCAGTCATACGCTGCCAGAAACTAGTCCTCTCACTGAAGAAATAACCACTGACGAAATCAATCGATCCATAGCTAACAAACGAAACTCCGCACCAGGCATAGACAACATAAGCTATCGTCATATCAAAGAAGCTCCCGCATCTTTCATACAATTACTGGCAATAATATATACATTTATCCTACGTACAGGCTTCATACCCCAGGATTGGAAAATATCAAAAACGCTAATGTTCCCGAAACCTAACAAACCATCAAACTCCGTTACCTCATACCGGCCAATACAACTAACAACTATATTCAGTAAAATTCTAGAACGAATATTGGTGTACAGATTACATCAACACATCACAGAGCACAGCCTACTACCGATATACCAAGCCGGCTTCCGACCAAAATTCAGTATAAATGACCAGCTCCTAAGACTCACGAACTTAATAATACAAAATTACAACTCACTAAATCCATCCTGTTTAGTACTGTTCGATTTGGAAAAAGCATTCGACAAGGTGTGGCACAAAGGGCTTATCTACAAACTTATTAAACTTAAACTTCCTGGGGCATATATAAGGTTCACGTACCAGTTTCTCACAAACAGATTATCCTACGTAAATATAAACAACACCAGTTCACATCCATATTTCATCTACAGTGGTGTACCGCAGGGCTCTGCACTCTCACCATTACTCTACCTTCTATATGTAGCAGACTTCCCAAGCCTACCAAACAACATCCATGTATTTCAATATGCAGACGATACTGCATTCCTGGCTGCAGCTAAAACCATACAAAGTATAAACAATAGCCTGAACACCGCAATTTCTAGCTTCGTATCATGGTGCAACAAATGGCGTCTTAAAATCAATTCCACTAAAACCCAAGCCATAGTCTTTATACCACATAACAGACGATCCAAGGTGCATAGAAACCCAAACAAATTATCCATCATGGTCGAAAATACTGTAATAAAACCAGAAAAACAGGTTACGTATCTAGGCTGTCACAATGTTACAATCGAGTTTTGGCCAACAAACAAAAAAGAAACAAACCATAAATGCCCGAGCGCCACCCTTGATAACAAAGGAATTAATTCTATAAAACAAAAAAAAATAAAACTATACCTAACTGCCAGATAAGAAATGCCAAATACTTAATCGTGACATAAATTTCTCTCTTGGAACCTTCGTGGAACAGATATGTAGACAAGAAAACAAATTTGATTCGTTTAATCAGAGTTTACTTTTTATTTTCTTTAATATACGAAATTTCTCTATCGCTGCAGTACTTTTCTGACATAAATTCTCCCACCCAAAAAATATATATATCAATGCATTAGATAAGACTTTTCTAATTGATTTGGTGGAGAAACTCTAATAAGCAGCACCACACTCCACAGCTCAGTATAATTAAGAACGGATTTAAAGAGTTTATTATTTATCGTTTCAGTATACAAAGATTGGCTAATAGCTGTCTTCGCCAGTTACCAATCTTTTACTCAGCCGTAAAGGCCTGATACGTATTTGTAGGACAAAATCAAAAACAGATCACTCCAAGCCGATTCACAGGCTTGTGACCTGACCTACCATCATATAAACGAGTGCACTCAAAAAGTTGCAAGTTAATGCGTAAAGCATAGCCGTAAAGGCTTTCCGAAGCACTTAATAAATAACCTTGACTCTACTGAACACCGTCTTCTCAAAAATAATGATTCAGGGGAAAACAAGAGACTAAAAACAACTCGCTACTTCCTTATCTAGTATACTAATGTTGGGAAGCAACGGGACAATAAATTATAAGGGGAGAAATACTCGCCGAGTGACGTCTCCTCTTCAATCATGCTCTTGTTCAGAGATCGGCCACGAACATCTAAGCTGCGTTTCTTTAAATTGAGTTCATGTACACATTCAATCACACTTTCCAATCGCTCTCTCTCTCTCACATTCGTCATAATTATAGACTTCTCTAATTAAAAATAAAACGAAGAGTTGTGCTCGAATTAATGAGGGAAATTAAATTACCACCGGTAGATCAATTACTCACTTATACCAACGAACTTTATCCGTCATATATATCGATCAAAGCTAATATCATCGCTGGGCAGCTTCGAAACTGCGCTGATAAAAGCTATTTATTTATATAGTTGCCAGATACGGAGCCAATCCGTTTAACTCGCAAAGAGCCTGGACTTGTCGGATTCCCTTACAAACGAAATTGTTACCAGAAGTGGTTCTGCACTTATCTCTTCAAGGAGTCTGGATTTTAGGAAACGTAATTGCAATGCATTACTTCAGAACTGCTTGAAGCTTAGTTCCGAAGTCAGTGAAGCTGTTAAATTTACAAACAGAGAACTAACATTATTAATTTAAGGAAAACTAAAAAATTGAAATAGTGTAGCCACTCTCTTACTTATAAAAGTATTAAGCTTGCCCCCGTAGAGGTCTTTTCTCACCCCTTCCTCTCTGCATAGCGGAGCCGCTGCTAAGCTGTGTGTCAGATACTGGAGAGCGCAAGCCAGTACATCTCTGGTTATATAGGACCAACTCCCCCCACCAGACAAAGACCGACGCTGTCGCGAAAAGCAAAAGAGAGTTTGAAACCCAACGATTCCATTGGCCGACAGCTACTTGTAGACTAGATTCGTATAGAAAGAGAACAGGAGCACACTCTGAAGAAACGAAATTATATCCCCGCTAAAATCTAAGGAATGAAAAGATAACTAAATGGATTATACATAGAAATTACATACAATTACATATTACCATAACAGAAAACAACATAATTATATACAAAATATTAAATTTCGAACTGGCCAGTTCTTAAACCTAACTTACTCTAAACAATATTCATTACAATTATTTATATTTAAAAATAAAATCACATTTTTTTTTTAAAAGGAGCACCTCAGTACGACTGAGTGTGACAAGGCATAACATTTGACCATAACCTAAAGTGGCGGCCATACCTAAACAAAGTTACAGAGAAAGCATACAACAGATTGAACCTTCTAAGAAGACTAACAGGCACCACATGGGGACTGCGCCCAGAAACAATACTGAAGACGTACAAAGCCTTCTTAAGACCGGTACTTACATATGGCTTCACAGCGTGGATCACAGCAGCAGAATTCTATTATGAGAAACTAAAAGTCGTGGAGCGTCACGCTTTCCGAGTTGCTTTCCGGATTAAACTGCCCAGCCCGACTAGAGAACTATACGACCAAGTCCCGTTTGACAACATCCTGCATCACATAGAACAACTACGATTAAAATATACAAGCACAAGATTTCAAAATGACCATCCACTACTCGTGGATACTATCCAGACTGACATAAGCTTTAATCCGAGACAGTTAATCATCCAAACACCACTTTCTTTACTAAGTACAATATACAAAAACTCCATCACTACCGAACACGAGGATTACGAAATAGCCGACGCACTTTCAATTATAGACTGCTCACAATATATAGCATCTTTCAAGGTACACTAAACAAAATTAAACAAAACAACATAAATAAAACACTTCAAAATTTAGACAATAAATTTGCCTACAGGCAACGAGCAATACATGGAAAGCGACAATAATCACAACAGAAACAAAAGCAAGCGATGATAGAAGTTATTAAAGAATCACATAGAACAGCGACTTTATTACAAAAGACTAATGCTTAAATTCAAACTCATCCCGAAATGAGGGCGTAACCCTCGAGAGGGGTTAACCCAAGGGTTAGCAACAAAAAAAAAAATCGATGCAGATACCAACATTAATCGGATTTAACGTCTGGTTTATGAAAGAATAAAATACTTAAATTTTGAAT
The DNA here is from genome assembly GCA_022664845.1 of Lepisma saccharinum. Classification (NCBI taxonomy): domain Eukaryota; kingdom Metazoa; phylum Arthropoda; class Insecta; order Zygentoma; family Lepismatidae; genus Lepisma; species Lepisma saccharinum. Next base: position 51,393 of record JAGDQP010010624.1, on the reverse strand, counting down.
ATTTGCAGTTTACTTCTCGGGGCATTATGCTCTAGAATGAAGTTATTAATGTCAACGTATGGAAAAGCATGACCTTCCGATACAGGTGCATCATCCATTCTTTCCGTCTGATACATCTATACAGTCTGGAAGTAACTCGTGTACACGATGTACAAACCGTTCTGCCAGGCAGGAGGGAACCTACAACCACGACAGCTGGACGGCCAGTACGTAAGGAGCAGCCCTCATTACGAGCCTGGGTTTCCCTACAGGCAGGCAGGACGGTGGCTACGTACTGGCATGTGAGTGAAAATAACTTCATGACGTCATTAAATATGACGTCATGAACTGGCGTCTGCAATTAGCATGCCAGGCAGGAGCAAACAGCAGTTAACAGTACACATGCTCGGTAATGCTGTTTGCTACGTCCGTCATACTATCCTCGCCAACTCATTATTGCAGGAGGGAACCTACGGATTTAAGGAGGTTACGTCCTTAAATCCTAGGAAAATTTTTCTCCGTGTAACATACGCTGTATATAAAGTTTCTAAGACATCAATATTCGAGAAATCTCTTGCTAACCTCATTACAAACCCGAGGTTCCTGTAAGCTTCGCTAACAAGACGATTTATGTGCATACCGAATGACAGATTACATTTAATAGTTACACCAAGGTCAGTAATAGAATCGACTCGAACTAGTGAAAAGTCATTAACATTCTATTCAAGTTTTAAATAGTTTGATATTCTCGTATATTATATTACACTACATTTAGTAATGTTTAATAATAGCATGTTTGTTTTGCACCAGTTGGAGACTGCATGAATATCATTTTGTAAGGAGATCGCGTCCGTTTCGGAGGAAATGCTACAATAGATTTCTAAATCATCTTCAAACAGAAGTCTGTTGGAGGATGTTATAACAGCAGGCAAATCATTTACAAACAATAAGAACAAAAGAGGTCCAAGGTTCGATACTTGAGGCATACCAGAATTTACAACATATTCCTCGTTTATAATATGTTTGTAACGAACACGGTGTTTACAGTGACACAAATAGAATGTTATTAACTGGCAAAGTTTTCCTGATAAGTTGAATGTTACAAGCTTGCTAAGTAGGATGTCATGATTAATGACATCAAAGGCTTTCAAACAGTCTGTGTAAATTACGTCTACTTGACCTTTATTATCAATTTGCCTAGCTAAGAAGTGAGTGAATTCAACAAGGTTAGTTACAGTAGATTTGTTTGGCAAGAATCCATGCTGGAAGGGGGAAATAATTGAGCGTACGTGTGAATATATACGTTCATGTATAAAACTTTCGAATACTTTGGCTGGCGCAGATATTATGGCAATTGGGCGATAATTTTTTAAGATTATTACTCTTTCCACCGCTTTTAGGGTTGGGACAGATATCAGCAAGTTTCCATTTGGTAGGAAATTCGCAGGTAGCTAGTGATTTATTAAAAATTGCTTGCGGTGGATATTTAAGAATTTCAGAACAGCCTTTGATAATATAGGATGGGACTTTGTTAGCCCTGAAAGATGTCCGAAGTTTCAGTTTTTTATTGCTTTTCTTACGTCCTTAAATGTGTTCAAGAAATAATTTATCTAAGAATTCAAAACTATTGTGTTCAGTTAAAGTAAGATTATATTTTGCTATATTGTATGCCACTTGAAAATGTTTCATGAAGGCACTCGCAATAGCTGGTTCCTCACTTAATTGCTGTCCTTAGTATATTACATTCCGACTTCCGTCTTTTATTTTTTATGAATGTCCAAAAGCTTTTGGGATCAGTTAAAATGTCAGTCTCACAATTGCGCATATGTGCTCTATAGGCTGCAGATGTTTCTTTTTTAAAAGGGAACATAATTCTTTAAAGTTATTATACTCCTAATTAACATCTCCGATTGCTTGTTTCCATTTTCTACGGTGGCATGCATTTTTCTTGATTAGTTTAATTATGAGATTTGGAAACCTGATAGGGAACTTTAGATTAGATCTTTCTCGTGGTATACATTTATCGAAAATGGCATATAATGTATTATTGAAAGAATCAACAGCATCATTAACCGCTAATCTATCCGATACACTTTCCCAATTAGCTGATGCAATGTCGCGATACAACTGTTAGTAATTGGCTTTGGAAAAGTTGTAATTAATTGTATGTCGTTTTCCCATATTTTTTTTGTACACTTGGTGTACATAAATTCAGCTGATAATGCAGGATGATGGACATCCTCAGGAACGATCCTGTCGGGTTTATGTATTACAACAATACTGTAAAAGTTATAAAGCACTAGTCTAATGTTTTACTATAAAAGGTATTTGTGTTTAACATTGTTAAAAGATTTTAAATTTAAATTTTACTGAACTTATATTGAGACATCCTTTTTTGGGGGGGGGGACATAAAGGATTGCAGAGAGACAAAGAGGAGAACAACGATCAGGAAAGAAAAGGAACAAAAATTTCAACAAATATTACAAATAATAAATTTCAAACATAACTTCTAACAAAGAAATTAAGTTCAGCAGATTCGGAAGGCCACCAACACAATCACTGCACATTGTTATCATCAAATATCTCTTCGAAATCATTGAAAAATAGACATGAACTGCTCTCTCATTTGCCGCCAAACACATTAACAGGCCAACAGAACCTCCTACCTCTTCCATCTCCATGTATGGTCCAGCTCGTTCAGGAAACATTTCATCTGCTACAACGGTAGGCTTCATGTTAAAAGTTACCTTTTTATAATTATGGAAAGTGACAAACTGTCTGTCAAATAAATCAAAATTACAGTAGGAATATCTCATCTAATTCTTTACCTTTGGGTATGGCTCCCTGGATTGTGACTACATTACCTGTTTGAACTGCCATGCTTATTCTTTGAATAAGAAAGGTGCTTGCTCTATTATCGCCAGATAATTATGTGATATGTTTACCTATTTCCTTTATGAAGTTGAGGCCTTCTTTTCCCCATGAACCATTAGATTCGATAACAATGGCTACGAAATGGTACTTCTGTGCAAGATTACTACATTTTCTTCTTTTTTCTGCTTCCTTTCGACTGGCTATGTTTCCTACCTGGATTGAGGAAAAAAGTGAGGTTGGAAGGAGCGAACGTATCTGAGCAAGTGAAGTCCCCAATTAACGGTTTGCCTCTCTTCTAGGATAACAGAGTCATCCCATCCGGTCTTTTACCGTCTGTTCTGCTACATCCAATAGGTTCTAGTACCGCAGGAATGGCAGCTGAGATTAGTGCTCTCATTATAATGTAATTAACATTCGAGTGACAAGGATGTCTACTTGCGCTCTTGGAACAAGAAAGGCCATGTAATCATATTTTATTTACTTCACTTTTACATGCCTGACATTTGTGTCTTTCACAAATACCTGCACCCAAGCGAATTCCAACTGCTATTCGTAAACATTCGTTACTTAGGTGAAGGCCGAGAGGGGGCGAAGGTAGAGCTTTGAGCCAAGCACCTGCTTCGAAGGAAGAAGCGGCAATTATTCTGACTTTGTCTTCTAAGTTATCTACAGACTGAAGTAAAGAGGAGAGTGTGATTTGATAATGGGTTCAACCCATGTAAATTGCTTTGATCTAGTATCGAGTTCGTGTAAGAATGATCCAACTAATAATGACCAAGCTGAAGAACAAGCCTCAATCTCTGAATCCCCATGAGAACTGATATCAATGTGGAGAAGTGATTCTATCAGGAATCGGGAACCACAGAATGACGCCAAGAAGGCGGCAATAGCCAAATCTAAGGCACAACGGATGCCTAATCCTCCAAAATTGACAGGGAGAGAAGCCTGAAGCCATGTGTGGCCAGGGAGAAAACAATTTAGGATGGATTCTAAACAGATTTGATGATGTTATCGTAACGTTCGAGTAGAGCATATTTTCTCCAAGAAGGCGAACAACGCAGAAATTCTAATAATCTTGGTATGGTAAATGAAGATCTTAAGAAATAAAATGCTGAGTGTGCAGAGATAGATGAAAGACGTGAAAAGTACATTTCAAGTTTGGCTATTTTCCTAATTAATAAGGATCTCCTTGCGTCAGTAGAGAGGGCAGCACCCAGAAGAAAAGCAAAGTTATGAGCAAAGGAAACTTGATTGGGTGAACAATATTTAGCGCTAGCCACAGATGCTCTCTTTTTCTTTGTAGTGTCATTATGACATTTACTGTTGTGTATAATTAGTTCTTTAGCATTAAGAAAATATTTATTATATTTTGAGCAGAGGAAATCCCTGGAATTAAAACTGACTCTAGTAGAAGTGCAGGACATATGGATAAGCTTGATTATTCATTGTCAAAGAAATTAATGTTTAGCCTTGGTAGATATTGCTATTGTTAACGAATTCAAAACCTTTAACGAACAATAACTGAAATTTACATTCTCCAACATGACACAAAACATGAAGTGAACAAAATCGAATCCAATAGGAGCGAATCCATGTCGCTTCACAGATCATTCACGTAGGACAAGACACCACACCAGAAGACAACAACTCACACTACATAGAAACACTCTGAAAGATGAAACTGAGACAACATGACACCAAACAAATTTCTAGCGCCGACCAGCGTCTCTGAACTATGAAGTATCACCAAACACCTCAGGGCATGTAGAAAGAGAAGACTGGAAACACATACACCAATAAATCACAATAACACCACTAAAAACTAAATAAATTCGCGGAGCCGAACTAAAACACATCTATACGAATCCAACAATATATTTTTAAATTGTAAAAGTTCATCAAGTTATGTAATTCATGGCAGGTTGCTGTTGAACTAAGAAAATCAAAATAAGTTCCTGTCAATTCAGGTATATAGTAATCACCTATTAGGAGAATGCTGCTTTCTTGTGGTAATACATTTTATAAACAATCAAAATAATCTTGGTATACTTAAATAGGCGACGCAGGTACAAAATAGACACACGCACAATGAACATCAATCCAATGATGTGTATTTGCTCCATCGTGCGGTGGAACATTAACTTATTGAATATAATCAGAGGAGATTGTAGTTAGAAGAAAAATCTGTAGTTAGAAGAGAAACTAAAACTATTTCCTATATTATTTTCAAATAGCGCCGAGCATTGCTGGTATTGCCGAAGAAAGCAGGTACAATAATACTAGTGCTTCAGATTTAATTTAATTTTAATTTAATTTATTTTCTTTCAGTAAGGTTACATTTTAGCTTCCCTACATTGGATTCTCATCATTATATTACAGAAAAACATCAGCTTTATAGTATAGTATATAGCTAATGTACAAACAAAGATATCATTAGAAAAAGAGATAAGATTATAGGATTATGGGAGGACGTAGTTGAAGTGCAGCATTAGTATTCATATACTATTTCCTTTAATTTATTTTTAAATATGGCCAGCTTTCTCTCCGTTCTGCAGCTGGGTGGCAGTTGATTCCAGACCCTACTTCCTAATGCACACGTTTTGCAGCCACATTTTCTTATTACTTTTGGGTACACGTATACTGCAGGAGTTATTGGATCTCAGACTGGTATACTGCAAGTTATTTGAAAGTACTATTTTGTTTGTTATAATGTGGTTTTTAGTATGAATTGTCTGGTGAATTCTTAACAGAAATATATATTTTTCCTTGATTCAATTTTAGGTAAACGAAATTTAGTTCTACCTGCACGGGAACTTAGATGTCTAGTGTTACTCATTATTCTGATAGCCCAATTTTGCATTCTTTGTAATTTGCAGACATTGTATAGATTAGTTCCATATAGAACAGATGAACAATATTCAAGTGATGACCTAATAAAAGTTTTATAGAATAATAACTTATAATCACAAGATATAAAGTTACATAAGTAATAAAACTGCTTAATTTTATATGCAGTGCTTGCACAGGTTCTTAAAACATGATAGAAAAATGATAGGCTACTGTCAAGGTATACTCCAAGATATTTCATATATGAACGAGGGCAAATATCTGCTTTTTCTATTCTAATACGTTTTTCAGTTAGTAGTTTCGAGGTATTTTCAGAGGAAAGTATTAACACTTGCGTTTTGGATTCATTCACTTGAAGCATATTAGATTTGTACCAACAGAGGACATGACGAATTTTCTTCCCAATCTTTGTTATTAGTGCGTCCAAATTATCTGATGAATCATATAGAATACAATCATCTACATATAGGTAGAGCTCAAGGTCGAAGTTGTTATGTGCAATGTCATTAATAAATATGTTGAAAAGTTTGGGTCCAAGAATAGACCCTTGTGGTACACCAAGGGAGATATTTAATTTATTCGAAATTGAGTTGTCCACTTTGGTGCTAATGCTTCTATTGTTCAGAAAGTTTTCCACTAACTTACAAGCAGAGGTTGAAAAATTACACTGAGAAGATTTTACTCTTTGCACTAGCCTTTACATTAAACATGACTTTGGATGATTTTCAAAGCCTTGAATGAACTTAAAGCGTTTCAGTATCCTATATGTTTCGAAATGAAGGGTGCCTGTAAGTTTCTGCTTACCCTACAGTGATACGAATTTATTTCATTTACAAGATAAGACTAAGTAGGAATATTATATAAAAAATATTGTTCATTTTAAAAATATAACTTTCTTACCTTAGACTTCATTTTCTTTGAAAGGAATCCCAGGACAAGATTCACATATTTCATTGCAATCGGGTGAACATTGTAAGCTATTAAATACTGGATTCTATCAGCGTAGGAATCCTAGAAATAAATAAAATAAAGGATACATTAATTTATTCACTTCAATCTACCTATCTATCAACTGTTTGTTGGTTACTGGACGTATGAAGGTTAGTTTTTGTTCTTTTGGAGGACCGTGTAAAATCAAAATGGGAAGATAAACGAAACTTTTGTAAGGTTTCTCTTGTCTATATTTTTAAAATAAAAGTTTTAAGGTAAAGAGTTTTCATGATTGTAGGGTAACGGTTAACGAAGGTTTTATGACGAATAGCTGAGACAACATAGAAAACGTTGCTATATAATCTCGCTGTTAGAGAGTGAAGTAAGAGGAACCGACGAATAGTCCTAGTTTTCAGCAGCCTTATCACACACACAGCCTAACAGTTACAATGCAAATTTGTCACAGGTCCAGCTTCAGAAAGTTCCGTTCTTTCGAAAAAAAAAAAAAAAAAAATATTGTGTTGATTTATGATCCTGCATAGTGAGGATTTCGTTTTCTGCAGAATCACTGGCTATTTCTGCAAAATGTTGCAGTTTCAGAAAAGAAACTTTGAATAGGTACAGCTATGGACAAAAGTTTTGACGCATGTCTTTAGAGAATATTTCACTATTTCGCAGCGATTTCCCTTGCAGAGGGAAATTTCCCGCGGTAGAGGGAAGTAAGTTCCTTGTCGATCGAAATTTAAACATAACCCGGCGCTAAAACGCAGTGCAGATGAATTAGGATGAAAATTGTAATTGTGTTCATAAATAAATATGGAATTACAAACTAAAAGAAGATTTTAAAATAACAATAATTCTTAATTAAACACGGTATGTCATATAATTTCATAGTCTTTCGGTAAAAAAGTAAAATGATAAATGCATTACTGTTTAATAGATTGGCCGTGTGGTTATCAAGCAGAATTTGTAACAGAATTTAGTTTTATCCCGGCTTCAAATCCTGGTCGTCGGTAATATTTTTTCAATCGTAGATTAATATTGATAATCTTCACTTTTATTATTTTTGTTTTACACCAATTCAACAGACTTGGCAAGAAACTTTTCACTATTACTAGTAAGGAAAGATATTTTTAAAATTGAAATAAAATGTAAAACACTGACAACATGAAATATGTTTAAAGCACTCAAGATTTACTTATTATTATTATTAATTGAAGAATAGCTGTTATTGCCCCTATTCTCCCGATAATAATAGAAACTAGTTTAAATCATAGTTTTACTACGTATGCCTAGGTCACATGAGACTCTTTACCTAGCAGCTGCTGCCTCCTATTGGCTGGTGGTAGCAACAGCAAACAGGGAGTGCTGGTTCACACTTGGTTTGCCATCGCTGGCATAAAATGCTGTTGATAGCTATAATACAGAGTGATCTATATAAATCTTTGCAATATCAATAACTTATTTATTACTCCCTGAAAGTGACTGTAAATTTTAAATTGCATAATATTGTCTAATTGGCTCCAGCAGAATCAGTTTCGGTGCCCCAGCTGAAATTGAAATACAACTCCTTCGAAGGTCATCCATGATTGCCTATTAGTAAGAGATGGAACCGTCACGACCTATGTAAATTTCACTTTTTAATGTGACCTAGGTTTCACTATTAGCTAGTGACTCCTCAATACCCATTATTCTTCAGGATCAAAGGGAGTTAATTCAAACTTCTGAAAGTTTAATACATAGGAAATTTTACACAAACGCTGCTGTTTTTTTTTGTGTGTCTGTTTTTTAGAGTTTTGATTTTACGCTAACTCTCCACGTGTATAGCACACTTTGTTGTCTGGAACATGTTTGCAAAAAGAAAAGAGGATTTATGACGTCTGTTTATTAGATTTAATAAATTAACCATTAATTCGATACTTTTCAAAGATCAGGGATGACTGTCGACTTCTATTTTATGTTTAGGAGGAAAATAATTTATAAACCATGCGCTTATTGTAATATACTCTTTGAAATGTAAAATGTCATAAATCATGTAGTTTATACATTGATTAAAAGATGGCAGTAAAATAGATGCATTAGTAATGATGTTTATACTAGCACGTAGTTTATTCATTTAGTAAAAGATGTCACTAGTAATGTAGATGCTCTTTAAGTGGTTGAATTAAATGTGTATCATTGAAATTAATTTAAAACAGTATTCGAGGAGTTTCAACAAACTAAGTTGTCACATTTTCGCGATAGTTCACATATATAATTATAATTAGCCCAGTTCAGAGCTAAATAAATCTATAAACCTCTGTAATTTTTAATCTGCCTTTTATTTTTTGAATTTGTTTATGGCGTTTTGGCATTTTTGGCTCAGGTCGAGTTGGGGTAGGTAGAGGATGGGGCTGGTCTCGAGAATTTTTTGGGGACTCTTCCACGGAGAAGGTCTCGCAGACTCACTGATTGGTTTTTAAATTTGTTAAAACTACATGGGAAATGTAATGGTGAGACATTATAAGTCATAAAGCGTAGCTAAGTTCTGAGGAGAAAATAAAAAAGCATGAAAACATTTATATTAAATTAAGGTCCATTGCAATTTTATCAACGGTGCTAAAATTCGTAAATTTTGTATTTTGGGCCATTTTAGTAACTAATGGCTTGAGCCTGTCTCAAGTCCATTAGTTGCAAAGTCTCTAAAATCCTCAAACATCCATGTCCCAGTTGGGATTCGAACCCAGGACGCTCGATTATCAACCGTTCTGTTAAGAAGCATATTTTAAAGCAATATTCGGATCTATGTTCCATTGTAATCACTTCTTAGACCTTGCATTTTTTTAATATTTGATGCTATCTAAAATAACGAAACGTAACAAAACATAACAAAACCTACCTCAGCCACCGTAGCATTTCCAATCTTAGCCAAAGGGGGAAAAATATGAAATTACTTTGACAAAATGGGTAGAAGGGATCAGTGGTTCCGCCAGATCCTCCCATTTGGAGGTGTCGCCCCGAAAACGTCGAGTGTACCCACAATTTAAAAATTTGGTGGTCAAAAATCGATAGTCTGCCGAAAACTCTGTCCCTCCCCAAACTCTAGTATCCACCAACATTTAAATTGTTATAATGAAAAATCGAGAAAAACCGTGCAAAATTCCATTTACATCCTCTCAATTTTGACTTTATACCTCTCCAAACTGACAAGCCTAGTGGAATCCCTGATGACGGCACTAGGATAGAAAGCTCGAGGTCTACGCTATTTCATTTGAAAAAGTTGGAGGTTGACTTAAGTTATGACATTTGTATGAAATAAAGAGTACTATTAGAACTAGTGGGATAAGGTAGATCAGTGGCGGAGGGTGCTATTATTTGCCCGTTGCGCAACACTTCATTTCTTAAAGTTATTAAATTTTAAATTCAATCACTCTAAAATATAGAATATTCAATAATATTCTACCCATCGGAGTTCAAAAAGCCATAGTTTCCTTTAGGAAGAAAAAAAAATACTTCACAAGTTCAGAGTTTAATCTTGGTGTTGTAATCCATGCGCACACGCTTTAACGCATATCTCGTAACATAGCCTTCCCGTCCACTAGATATTGGATTGGCATTTGTAATACAATTAGTACAGGTCTTGAGACGTTACACGCCAAATGTAAGCAGAACGTTTCTGCTCATTCCTCCCCTCCTAGTTTGCATTGCTTCCTAACGGTGGCATTTGTTGCGAGCAAGCGACAAGGCCTTCTCCCACGCTGCAGAAAGGTCGTCTGCTAGTTCCCTTCGTTTACTAATAGTTTTTTTCTCTCTCTCTCTCTCTCTGTCTGTGTGTGTGCGTGGAAGAGACAGAGACAGAGACAGAGAGAAAGAAAGAGAGAGAGAGAGATCGTGTATGTGTGTGTGCGCGCGCGCGAGCGTGGATATGTTCTTTCATGCTTTCAACAGGGAAGTTATCACAGGATGCTGAATCTTACGCGCAACTTTCTGAATATTGGAGTGACTCCTTAGTGTCGGAAGAAAGACGCCAGAGCAAATGTTTAAACTCGTATGTTCACCTCCAGTCTAATCCAATGTAGACCAAACTTTCAGTTCTAACTCAAGTTTATACGCTTCTTAACGCTTTGCGATCCGTATTTTTATTTGTTTTAAATCCTGAGTTATTCGTATAATTGTATACCGTACTCCGTACGTAATAGAAAATACTGCAAATAATATTTACTTCTTTGCAAGAATTAAGACATAGATAAAAAGACGAGCCACACAGCGATTTTAAGTGTAAAAAGCTGAGTTAGAACTGAAAATTTTGTCCATATTGGTTTAGACTGGAAGTGGACAAACGAGATTTAGTGTCCTTTCCTCTTCCTGTCTTCATATATTCATGAAATTTTTGGCAGCATCATCAGTCAGTCCAGTATTGCTTGACAGAGGTCATTGTGGGCTACTCATGTCACTTTAATCGCGAAATCATAATTTAAAGCAATGGCATTTTATCTTCCTATTTCAGATGCTGTGTATATATATTGTTACGCTCATCAAGTGAATCTATATATGAGGAAACCTGCTTTTGCAAATAGTAATGTAATATTTTTTCTCAAATTTCCTATTTCAAAAACTAATAGCACTATCGAAAATGGAAGTTCATAGTCCACTGGAGCGTACAAAATTACATGAAATACAATGGACTGCGATCTCGAAATAATGTTAATAGTGTATGTGGGGTAGGGGAGTGAGGAGCCCTCTTATTGGAACTTCCTGTCCAGAAGCGTAAATACTGTCTTTGAATATAACGAGGATATTATTCAATGCATGAATAAGATAATGAAGATGAAGGAAGAGAAATATTCAAAAAATCCATCGCCCATTTAAATTTATGGCTTCCTTTTTTTCTTTTTCTTTTTTTAGTAAAATAATGCTTCTTGTGGAAATTTTGTTTGATCAACTTCAAAATTGAGAAATTGACCCTTCCTTGGCACAAAAGGCTATTTTTCACTTTGCTTTGAAACAAATGTTAGGCATATTAAGGACCAGCTTGATGATTCGAGTGAAACAACAGAAAATACAAACACGGTATCAAAAAGGAGAAAGAGTGAAAGAATGGAATGGGTAAGGTAAGCAAAGGAAGTATGCGTTGGGATTACTTGCGAAGCAAAATCCTTACATTTGCGTGGCACGTTATGGCAGCCACGCTGTTTACTCCAGAGAAATTTCCGAGTTCCTTTTGCAATTTTCCAAACCAAACTGTGGAGAATTATGTTTAATTTACACATTTCTTGCCAAAGAAAATCTCTGTCTTCAATCCACTCGGCAGAAGAATATCGACCAATATCAGAAGCTTGAGCTTGTTCGACTTTATCGTTCAAAATAGCTTAGAGAAAACGTTTAGTGAATCTTCAAAGTTTCTAAAACTGATATTAACAATACCAATAACAGTGACACAAATTTCTAGTCACAAAAAATTGTGACAAACTATCAAATTCTATTCTCAATATTATAGCTACGACATTTTTCTAAGTTTTCTCAAATTCGTAACTGATTTAACGCGCTTGTATTTAAAAATTTGGTCACTTCTTTTGCGTCTATGTTACATAATTACACTCCATTGACTGATTAGCTACCAAATCCTCTCTCACATAGTGAAAGTCTAGGCCCGCAGCCAAGGGGCAGGCTGAGCCTCAGTAAATATTCCTTACCCCAATACATATATTTAATTTTATGTATCTTTCGTAAGCCCAAGAAGCCCTTCCTTAATTTTTCTTGACCCCCTACTCTTAGTGGCTGGCGGCGGGCTTGAGTGCAACATCCAGTAGAGACAACCACGGCCGCCACTGAGATATATTCTGGGGTCTCAGCATCCCCCTTCCGTTTAGTGTCCTCCTTGCTCGTAAACTTACAGTGGAAAAAACAGTAGCGTAACGTTTAATTTCAAACACAATTTACTCTCACGTATTATGGTGTACATTTTTCGTCTTCTCAAAATCTGAAGTGTAATCTTTTCTTTCGCAATAAGGACACCGTGGTAGTCAATTTGAGCCAGAGTGAACCTCAAAGAGATAGACCAGGGGAAAGTCTACAGCGTCCTGGCCAGGACTTTAACCCGGGTCACCCGATGCTCAGTCGAACCGGTAAAATAATTTCGGTGGACGTTGGTTGAAAAGTTCCTGCACTTAGAAATTTTGAATTTCAAGAAATGTAACGCGTTGTACTCGTTGTTCTATAACATCATCTTGCAACCGTTTCAACTATCATACCAGCTTAACATTTTTCTATAAGTTCTAGGCGGTACTATTCAGAAATTTCGTCCGAGCTTTCATAGTCTGTCGGATTACAATGATATAGAGCAGTTAAAGTTATTACAGTATAGTAACTATTTATATCCATCATTTCAAATGCCCGAGCTAGTCAAGCCAAATCCCTCTAACGATAAAGCAACCAGGTCTCTACACCTTGTGGTTCATATTATTATTATTATTTTTTTTTGACACGGTTTAGTAACACTGACATCGGGGTGTTTGGGTGACAGGGAACACCAACAGTATTTTTCTATTATGTCAAATAATATTTGTGGTAAATTTAATGTTGATACGTCTAACATAATAGAAGCACTTTGAAAAAATGAATTTTATAGAAAATAGGTTGGCAACACTGATATCTGGGGTGTTTCGGGACAGTGAAATCCCAAGAATCTTCCTACTATATCCAATAATGTTTATGCCAATTTTGGCGCAGATAAGCCTATCGAATTGAAAATAATTGGAACAATTGAATTTTTATAAAATAGATTGGCAACAATTAACAACTGCACACATCAAAATTTTCCTGGGTCTCTGAGCTAGTCTAGCCAACACCGATGCAACAACACATCAAGCACCTCTCTACACCTTATGGTTCCTGATATTTCATTTCTACGCATGGATGAACGAACGACCTGAGCGGTGTTGTAAGATCCCTTTTTCTATAGCTTCGCTGTCACGGAATATAAAATGTAAATTAAAACTTACATTGAGCTATCAAAACTATTAGATTACGTTACTATTGCGTTTCAAGAAAATAAATAGATAATGTCTGTGCCACTGGGATTTGAACCACCGGCGTTAAAAGTATAAAAATTTAAAAGCAGAGCGCGCCAACCGGTTACGCCACAATAACATCAAGGTAAAGCGTGAAATACTGAGAAGGTGGTACTAAATTGAGACTGAACGATACAGTTCTTAGCTATTTCTGTTATTACATAGACGTTTTTAAGGTCTAAATTTATTGAAGTGTATTATGCACGTAAGTATATTATCCATTACATCAGCTGATGACGTCTACATACTTTCTGTTCCTTGTTTTATTTCCTTAAACTTGCGAGTAACAGAACTTACGGACCAGCCAAAGGAAGCTCTGAGTGAAGGTTGCGGGACTGTTTTACCCCGTGGAACGACTGTGAATTACAAAATAGTCAAGTTCTTCTCAACTGTCCCTTGGGTAGCCCGCGCAAAGACTCTGCATATTGTCCTTACTGTTAAACAATTTTTCACTGATAGACGCATTTCTATTACTTTACTCTAAGCAAAACTTGGAATTAAAAATTCCCGTTGCGTTACAAAGAAAATCCCTTGGCGGGAAAAACGAGGGAACTTTACGAAGTGGTGCGATTTTTGGTTCGAAGCAAAATAGTATTTTATTTTATATCACCCTTGTTTGGCTGCATATGAGGACAATATTTTTCACAGAAATACGTTACGCAATTCTGCGTATTCTTGCAAGTCAGTGAATTTATACGTTGTTGTAATATATCTATTTTTTAGAAAAGTAATATCACCTATATACATGCGTCAAAATTTTGTCGATAGCTGTACCATAGTGGATGTTTTTTGTTTTTGTTTTTTTACATATTTGTAAGTGACAGATTAACATGTTGTAGTTATCAATTCCCAAGGTTCCTTGTTCGTTTTACCACACAGTTTGTTATTCTAGTAGAATGTTGAATGGGTCTCAGGCTCCATTTCCAGTGAGGACACACACACTTTTGAACCCGTGATAAATAGATCTTATAGATTATTAGTATCCGATGGAAATGCAACAACAGCTCGTTTTGGCCAGGGCCCATTGGTCAGAATCTGTCTTTGGCATCTGTGAATGTGTTGTAACGCTCACTATCTGCTAACCAAAGAGATCCGAATTCAACGCCCGTCGGGGATCTGAGTTCAGTTATACCGACATTAAGGCATTAACTTCATCCAATGGGTAACACCAACGGCGCATCTTGTTCATAGACCTCTGGTTCAGGATCTCCCCCCTTTGGACACACCACCCATGCAAACATTCGGTAAAAATATTTTTTCGTTCTAATTAACAGTAAATACAGAAAAGATGGAAAACCAAGGATTGTAGAGAGAAATATATTTCAGATTTCGATACAGTGCCGTCAAAATAATCAACGATATGTAATTTGTGCATTGTAAAAGTGAACGGGGAAACAGAAACTGATCTGTGATTTCAATGTACTGCCCCATTCTGGGAAAATAATTTATGCTAGCGATAGATTGGAAGCTAGTGCAAAGAGAATCTGCCTATAGACCTGAAGTTAGCTTTATTACTCAGTTCTTATTGAATTGATTTTAATCTTATGGTTTTTAGGGAACTTTGACTCAAAGCGAACTTATTGAGCTTTTTTCTTAGTGAACATTTAAGTCTTCAAATAGATGGAACTTCTTGCAGATTATTTGCGTTTAGCGGCCTCCAATAATTGTGAAACGGGAATAGGTCCATTTATTTACTTATTTATCATAAGAATTCAGACTAGCTTCACCATCTCAAGTAAAATTGATTTCAGAACTGAAAGCTGTCCCTTATGGTACTCGTACACTGACTTTACCAGTATAGTGGTTGCGAGAAAATATCTTTAATTTGGAATCATTTTAGATTCGACGAACGTATACGAGGACTTTGTACTATATGTAACTACTTTATAATGTAGACTAGTGCCCTAATGCAAAGCCGGTAGTGAGAACTGAGTACAATTTGGAATCATGTTTCTATGTGAAGGTAATTATAGCCTTTTCATAGATTATTTTATACTATACGGAGTCACTTTATAACGCAGCCTACCACCCATGTGTAAAACAAATAGAGAGAAAGCTTACTTCGAAACGTCAAAGTTGAAATTTGAGACGGCTGAGGTGGTGAGGTGAACCCAAGTTTTCACGACCAGATGTTGGGTTCAAAGAAGTAGAGAGTTCAACTTTTCGAGACCGAATATTTACATTATCCGCCTGAAAGGCGAGTGGGTGAGGAGAATTCAAGTTTTCAACATCCTATGTTTACATTAGTTACCAGATATTGGGTCCAATTGGGATCGAAGTGGAGTATATCTACTGTAGGATGAATACAACAACAGAAGAAATAGTTCGAACTGTGGCATTTTACCTTTCCAAATGAGATAGAAAGCGTGTCTTAAGAGTATCAGACCAGAGGCCAGGAAATGAAACTACATAACTGTATTTCAGTTCCAAATCATATTCCAATATGACCCTTCGACTGCCACACAACCCAACGATCCTGCAATTGTTGGAAATATGCATGGAACGCCTCTTTTGGAAATCTTGTTAACGCCACCGTCACGTTCTGCATGTTGTCATCTCGGATGTCGAGGAGGGTATCTTTGAGTGTCGATGTGAATTTTAAAAAAAACCAAAGCATAAGAAGCCATATCCGGGGAGTGTGGGCTTTGCGATCGACATGAATGCAGTTCTTTAAGAGAAAATATTGCATCAAACACGAGAAATGGATCAGGGCGTCGTTATCCGAAATCAGGTCGCCAGTTTTATGAAGCCCACAGATCTGGTACCTTCCGACGAATTGCATCTCCTAGGAGACGACGAATGCCAAAAGAGTACTCCTTCGTAACTACTCGGCCTTCTGGTGCGTATTCGTGACGCACAATAGTGAGTTAAGACAATCTGCATCGCTTTGAGTTCGCCCTACTTTTAACTACTATTCTATTTGTGTATTCCCCATCGAATGTTCTCCAAAAGCTTGTTCAATCTTGCGTATTGTTTCTGCTTGGCTATCTCGAATATTTGAGAAAACTTAATGTATTATCATTGTTCAACATGTTCTGTCCTTTTGTCAGAATGGAACTGCTTCGAACAATAACCATAGGACAGTACAGAATGACGACCTAAAGGATGTTAAAGCATGTGAGGATCACACCACTTAGCACGCATGCGCATGAAGAATACTCTCACCACTATGTGTAGTGTTGCCATCCAACGTGATCTACCTTACTCAGAAAACAATAAAGTAAGATATTTTTCAGACAGGCCAGGTATTTATATCGTTTTGTAAAACACGTGTCCCAGATGAATGATCTGAAGAGAATCGCACGAACAAAAATGAGAAATAAAGTCATCATACTCGCCACTGACGAACATGCCTGAAAATTAAAGGTTGTAATATATTGTATCTTAAATGCCATAATGTTACTTATCATGTTTTTTTTTTTGCGAAAATTAATGAAACTCAACCATTGTGCGGAAAATTTACTAAACCCATGCATAATATTATACCAGTTGGTAACATTTCTATATTTGTGCTAAACATTAATGTGGTAAACATTTTCTTATGTCATGCGGAAAAATAAATTACTAACTTAAGAATCTTAATTATTTACTAAGCTACACCTAAAATGTTTCCTGTAGCGACGATAGTTCTGTGCCCTGGACCGCACAGGAAAGCGACATTAGCTTGTGCAAAATTAAGAAAAAATATAATTATGACTTACTGTCTCAGCTATGAATCCAAGGTATGCAGTGTGGACGTGGAATGTGAAAAGTTTACTGGCCGTTGGCATTGTTTTATGTTCAATACTGACATTATAATTGTTCCTCATCTAACACGTGTCAAAACTATCGATATTTGTGATACGTTTAAGTATATGATGAAATTTATCAAGTATTTCAGAAGATGTTTCTTGTTCCTCATACTGTTCTGCCTCATTAACGTTTTTCCTTAATGTTCTCTCAGATGCTATAGTTACTGCTTTGACTCTCTTTTACACATTCTTGAGCGATATTAACAAGTCTCAAGAATCTTTTTCACGTTTCATAAACGATATTACATTGTCCATACGTTTTCAAGTTTGGCTGTACAGTGCTTTTCCGTCAAGTGTAGACTGAATAGGTGCCATTTTTGTCTACACAGAAGTGCACCAACTGCAACAACTAGTCACAAAAATAAACGCGTAAATAGTCACAAGCGAGTTCATGAACTGCTCTTAGTCACACGAAACGTAGATGATACTATTAACCTATCTGATATACCACATAGTGAGGTGTTCTGTTTACTTATTAGGGTACACGGTGATAAAAGTTATTATAATATCAAAACCTACCGCGAGACTGAGAAATTTACAATACAGCGCTTGACTCTCAGTGTAGGGTTTACTAGCTGGCGACTGAACGACAACCGATGCAAGTCACACATGCACATAACTATCGTCGTGATTATATCGATATAACCCATACCAGTCCTTTGTCAGTACGGATTCTTAAAAGTTCTTTCTACTTACTACAAAACAAGCAACAAATTTACTTAATGCAGGAATTGTCGTCCTCATTAAGTGGCCAACGCAGAGATCTCCCAAGTCTACTAAGTAGATAGATTGCATTCGAAATCCATCAAGTTTATACAGCAAGTCTTTATTCATTGTTTGCCTTCTGTACGCAACATATTCATCGTATATTGCTGGATCAATTGGCACGTTAATAACAGTAATACGATTTCCTTCGCAGGTGAGTGTTGGCATCGGAAAGATGAACCTGCAAAAGATATCATCCAATATTGTACCACTTTCAGACTATATTTAAAGTAAACATACATTTTCTTAAATATTAAATATAAATATAATATATGTTTCAAAATTATTAAAGGTATTTCACACTTGTGGGGTTTATTATTAAATCGTCCTTTGTCCACAAAAATGTAAAATTGAGATATTGGCGTGATTTAGTTCATTTCAATATTTTCTAATATCTATATATTAGCAAAATTTAATGAATCCAGAACGCCTGTAAAATCATTTAATTATCAAAAGAAATAAGTGTATAGAAACAGTGACTAACAGTAAAATCTGAATATATTTTATCTTTCCCCTTTTTTTTCTTTTCTTACAAAAATGGAAAATCTTGGTAAACTAAAACATGGTTGAAAATTTTCCCTAACCTTGCAAAATAAGAAGTGTATGACAAGTGTTACTTCTTGATTTCCTAACATTTATGACTTTTGGACAAGAGACGTTATGATAATAAGCTCCGAACTTGAAATTATGGCATGTTTCCCAACGATGTTCTTTAGCAATTTTAATTTCTAGATAATACAAGACAGAAGTAATGAAATCAAAACTTTGTTTGTGTAGTGTTCGTACATAATTGATATTATTAATACACATATCAAGCTCATTCATTAAACGTCTTCTGAATATTTTAATATTAATTAATAGATTCCACATATTCTCCATGTTAGTAAGCTCTTAAATATTGTTATGTGTTTTGTGTATATGCAAAGAACAAAAACGTTTAACTCTAAAACAAAAAATATAGGTTTATAATTCACGTTTTTTAGTCATAAACCAAATGAAGCCAGAGCCGAAAGAAATAAGGAAACGTAGCGAAAAGAAAGTAATACATGCCACGATGACAAATGAAACTACTAAATCTACTTTGTTCAAAAGTTTTCCTTGAACAGTTGAAGCGTATGCGCGAATAAATGTCTATGTTACATTTTGTGTGTCTTGAGAGAAACGTCAAGCAAGTTAAAACTTGTCCGCAGAGGGGACTGGTGCTTTACGATCTAACATAGACTTTTGTTCCATCAATGCAACACACTGTTTAAGCGTGCGCTTACTCACGGGAAGAGATTGTAACATAGACTTATGTTGTAGTGTATTTCCCTCCAGAAACTTCTGAATACCGAGGCTATTTGTGACAATATGTTCAAACCAAGTGCAGATACATATCAACGACACATAGGACACATTTTGTAAACAACTCCGCATATAGTGCGCTCGGTAAACAAAATTATACCGCACTTTGTGAAGATTTTTTCAAATTTGGTGTACTTGATGTCCGTACCCATGAGTCACTTTAAAGAAGGGGAGCCACTTGAAATCTTCCCTCCCTACAAAATGGCGTCTATTTAAAAAAATCGTACACTTTCACGTTTACGCCCTTGGTCAACGTCAATATCATCATAAGGTCATACATGATATCTCGTTGGAAAGCTGATAAAACTCAGATTCCGACTAGGTAACATTTATGCTCATCATGCCTTATACGTAGAAGAAGAAGACAAACGAAAACGAAATTGTTATAAAAAACTCATTTTTTTCTGGAAAACATGGGAAACTGGCAACACTGGTATTTATCATACGTCACCAAAATCCCACTAAAATATACCATACAAATTCATGTCAAATATATCCAACAATCAAAAAGATAGGTGCAATATAAGATGAGAAAAAATAGATTACTGGTAGTACTTGCATAACTTCCTATACTAAGAATTTGAAGGGAGAAAAATGACACTCAGGTGAGCGGGTCTAGTCATCTTTCTGATTATCATAGAACTGTAAATGATACCTCATTGGAAAGATTATAGAATGCAGATTCAGATGCGGGTATCATTGATGCATATCGTGTTGAATTAGTAACAGAAGAAGACGAAGAAAGACGAATTATTATTTTAAAAAACTGATTTTTTAGAAAATGTGGGACGGTAACAATACTGGATTATTGAACGCCAACAAAAGGGAAGCTATTTTTGTTCACCTTGCTTAACGGAATGGGGCTTTTACTACGAAAAAAAGCTGTTTGGTAGTTTGGAAACCTATGACAATTATATTTTGATTCGGTGTTTAAAGGTGAATATTGCATAATTCTTTAAAAAATACATTTTTTTTAATGAAATTAGTATTGCAACTAAATTACATCGATATTCTAACGTACCTGTTTAGCTTACATTTTATACAATACATGATTTTATGTGATATATTAAAGATCTGCAATCAGCAATTGGGTTCTACTTACCGAGGTCATCCGGGTTTTCTACTAAATAAGTTAACACTTAATCCACTCTACCACTTTTTCGTAAAAAAAATATTAAAAAATAACTATGTTTATTTAAGAAAGATACAAAACAGTTTAGTTCATGGATAAGCTATTATCAATGTTTACATTTTCTTTCTTTTTTGTAATTACGTGAAAATCACTTGCAAGAAGTTTGCAAAATATTATTTTCTGCACTAAACTATCAAAAGTTGGTATATTAGCTACTACAATTTGAACTTTATAAAGTTCAACATGTAATGGAAATGTTCTTGTCAAAACTAAAAACAGAGTGACTTCTGTTATCCAAAGTAAATTATTGCTTTTCTTTAAAGGAAAACAATAAAAAACTGAAATGGATGCACCAAATTTCGTATAAACTGCTTTGTCAATTTCATTATAGTTATTATGAAAAATCTCAATTAACTTTTCACAAATTGAAATTCTTAAGAGAACGTTCACATTTTAAACTTTTTAATCTGAAATATTATATTTCATTTTTTAAACTACACAATGCTTGAGTTTTAAGTGTATATTAAGAGTAGGGTGATGTTGGACCTCTTTCACCAAGGGACTGGTTTCGTTATTGAGTACTACGTTGTCTATGTTACTAAGAACCAGATCTAAAGTTTTGCTGAACGAACTTCTTGGTCAACACTTTTGAAAGCGTGCAGCAAGTAACACTTGAAACTTCAGTGCCATTCGCAGAATTTGACAAACTGTAGAGTGTGGGATGTGAAATGCCATATCCAGTGAACTTCCGAGGCTTGGAATAAGGGCAAGATACGATCAACAAATTATTCAGAAAGTCCTGTGTGCTCAGTGTGATGGGAGGTGCACATACACTCTTCAGCTTTGAATGACTCCAATTGTCATTCAAAACTGTTGCTTTGCATATTCTTACACCCAAAGAGCATTTTGCTGATAGTCGAGAGTGGTGTTGTCAATTATCTGGTACCTGGTGTTAAACAAGAGCATGTACGTGGAGGAACCGTTGCTAACGGAACTCTGGAGCTGCGTACGAATTTTACCTATCTGTCGTTAAGTGAATTTTTAATACTCCACCAAATTATGAAGTATGGTAATAAATTTTGTATTCTGGTGCTATTTTAGTAACTAATGACTTCGTCCCGTCTTCAGTCCATTAGCTGTTAAGTCTCTAAACTCCACAAACAAACATCCATGCCCCAGCCGGGATTCGAACCCGGGACCTTCGAGTCGCTAGCCGAATGCCTTACACAGCACGGATGAAGCATGATGTATTATAAACGTCTATCTGCAATGACTTCTTTTACGAAAACCACAATGTCAAATTTAATTCATTAAAGGTTTTACGCAACAAATGGTTGATTTTTCACAAAACAGTATATATTTTTTACGACCTGAATTATCTACACAGTGACTTTTATGACTATGGAATGTTATGTGAATTGACTTCAATGTGAAAACCCGGCATTATCATAAGTTCCAGCAAAGTTTATTAATACTGCATAAGAGAGAGAAACAGGGGTATTTAGTTACAAACCGAATACAATTTACAGATCAACCCAGGCACGTACTGGGTCCAAACTACGGTACCGGGTATTGGATCATTGGCGTCGGCGTCAGCCTGCAGAGGTACGGGAGGGGACTCAGTCCGAGGCAGAGTAGTTTCTTCCATGATTAGGCATCGTCTCGGTATAGCCGAAAATTTGTTGAAACTTTAGATGTTGTACAAGATATGGATACATTGTAAATAATTCATAATTCTCAGCTTTGCTTATACCACACTCGTAAGTAACGAGCTAGCTCCTTGGCTGCTTTTACACAAGTATTCAATTACTACTTCTATGTAAAAATCACTGGTTAATTTTCTCTGACGATGCGTCAGCAAAAGTAACCTCAGATGCTCTTAATTCAACATACTTCTCAAGCGATTCTTTATTAGCTTTGCTTAGGAAATAACCCTTTTACAACAAACTTGGTATATTGGAAAAGTTAATAATACATATTTGTGTGCTTTGCATAACTCATAGTGGCAAGATGAAGAGTGTTATAAATCTTGGAGAACGTGAACCACATGCCAAAGAGTACTGCAAATTTTCGAACAGTAGGACTACACTCTTCAGGTGTTATTTCTACCGCTTCAGGATCATTATCACCCTCCACTACCTCAATACTACCAAACGAGTAAATACTGGCAATGTTTTCTGGAAGGTCGGTCATTTGTGAACACACTGCCCTGCCGAACCCTTTAACTGCTGTTTCAATATTTATAGTCGGACAGATTTGTAGAATAACCTTCTTGAAATTCCTCGTAGCTTGTTTCAGCAGACTAATTGCGTTGCCCACTATTCTCCAAGCTTCTGTGTAGTCCATCATTGAATTCTGGAGATAAACGAAGTAGCGCTTCATTATTTCAAACATCTGTATATCAATGAAAGCAACCAGCACACTTCATGAATTTTTGCTTTGAAACAAATTTTACTGTTAGTGTTGAATCCTTATACATCGATGCTTTTTTTTCTGCTGAAGCTTTCGAAGTACTGAGTTCTTCGTTCTTATGGTGTCATGTCAGAGTTGACGTTCTACACAGAAAGTTGCACTGAATTTTAAAAACTACCATTTATGACAGTTCCTTTTCAGTCACCTTTTGGAAGTCAATTGATCAATTTTACATGACCCTTCTCTTTCTGCTATTGCTTCTTCCCATTCCTCTATTCTCTTCTAAGAATCCTTGAAAGAAACACGAGTCTGCACGTTTCCAAAATATGGAATTGCTGGCGCAGTGCAATACGTCATGTCACAAACGAATAAGTTGGCTAAATGACTAATGAACACATTGATATGCTTGCGATTTTTCTAATTGAGCTTGAGAAATGAAACCACTCTTTTGTTCCCTCCCTGCATATTATTTGCTCCGTCACAACTGTCCCCAAGGAAGTTATCACGAGAGATTTCCTTGTCTTACAATGTCTTTCACATGTTTTCATTTAGATTTTTACCTTTAGAAGAATACAATCAAAACACACTAAGTCTTACTCCTGGATGTTGTCTAGCAACATATAATTGACGAGACACTGGTCATGATCAAACGCGTCTTGATTCGTGTCTATTTTGGTGCATACCTATTGGACATGACATGACAATTCTGTGAAGCAAGTTCTTTTTCCAGAAGAAGAGATTTCATATCACTTTGTTCTTCAAGCATGTGTCAGAAAGAGCATACTGGTGATGAGTATCTGAACTTCTGTGTTATAAAATCTGTTGGTACACGTAGTGCAATTCACTGAACGCAATTTCAAAAAACGGCTCACAGTGAGCCTGAAGTTCTCAGTTGCATTTAAAGGACAAATTCGGTGAGCGCTCAGCCCTTTGAATGCATCCAATATAATCTTTTGGAAGCACCGTGTAAATAGGATAAAACTGTGAAACAAAAATGTAAACAAGTAATGAGTGCAAAGAGGACAAAGGGAAAATTAAAAGTAGACTTATATGCAATGTTCTTAAAGTTTAAATATTCAAGTGTCGTTGTTATGACCCCTTTAATAATACTTTCTTTTAAGTATACCCCCTCTCATTTCTGTGGACGTTGAGAGATCATTTTCAAAACTGCAAACAGTTCTCTGTGACAAAGGACTCAAAATGTGTTAAGATTTGATGAAACAACTTCTGGTAATATGTAACAAATATAGAACACTGTAGTTTAATGTAGTATGATATGACAATGAAGGATATAAAAAGAAATTAGGATACGTCATATTTTAATTATATATAATTCATTTTTAAGTGTCTATTTCAACAATAATATATGCCTTCTTGCCTGCCTATTTCAAGGAAAATAAATGTCTGAACTTCCGAGCTTTACTCAAAAGACTGAAGAAAATAAGATTTCAAATATCGAAACAAATCCGCAGCCGGCGCGGCACAGTGCGGTCTGTTGAACTTGCGGCGCACCGGGCAAATACCTCGTAGCCCGGTGGGTCAGTACGTGCCTGGATCAACCTGAAATTCCACCTCATCTGCAGATTACTCCTGAGTGCAAATCTGGTCAAGAACATTTATACTTTTACTTGCCCGTGAGAGGACTTACCACAAGAGAACGATTATTTACAACATACTTATTTCTCAAGATAATGTACTTACATTTGATTTCTTACTGCCTGTACTTCAGGGTCAAGTGGGTCTCTGTTTCGGAACATTTTTGGCAAGGCTCCTCTTATTGAAAAATTATGATCCAATTTATCCTTTGCTTTTTGTAGGCTGAATTTGGATTGCCTCAGGAAGCCCCTCAAGAAATCCTCATCTATAGAAGAAATGTTCTATCATTTATGTTTTTAAACACTGTTTATTGTATGCCAGCAAGTACTAGCAATATCAACCATCAAGGGATCACGTTTATACGTAGACTTAAATGTTTAATTGAATAGCAAATTTCAAGAAAGGATATCATAGATTAAGTATTATTAATCATTCACCCTACAATCTACTTATTTAAAAAATGCAGAAAACATTTAGACAAAATGGGGAGGTATAACTTTACTTGACTGCAGGGTCTATGGAAAACAACTAACCAGAATGCTTTTGGGCTCAAATGGAACTTTTGTACTTCTACTAAACAGAGATATAGTTAAATATTTCAGACACAGTAATTATATTTCGAAGTCATGTTCTCGAGTGTAAGACGAGACCAAATAGTGTTTATAGTGAGTATAGAAATGAGGCAGAAAGTTATAGAAGCTTGGTATTGTGATGGAACACAAAATGATTCAAATGTGGTATGGAAAACTAGGTTTTGTAAGGTACGTAATACGATAGTGCGTACGAAGGAAGGCCTCAGTATAAGATCATGTATAAGTCCAGTGATAGCAGATTTGATGATGAATGATTGGAAAAAGATGGGGTTGGAGAAAGGAGAGGACAGACTATTACTATTTTGCAGGTACGTAGACGACTGTCTTTGCATATTGAAAGGATCAAGAAACAGGGGACATGTTATTAAGGAGCTTAATGATGGCTCTAAAGGTTTTTGTAAGGTGAGTTTGAGGAGAATAAACTTTTAAATTTCTTAGATATCAGCATAGAGAAAATGAAAGAGGAAAGATTTGTAATTTCATATTTCCTAACGTTTTGAGTAGCAGGGATTTTTTACCAAAAGAGAAGCGACGTAGACAAAGCGATTAAAGTGAATTTCATTCGGAATGAAAGAATAGAAATGATTAACACGGAAGAAAGCCAGAAGAAGAGGAATGTCGAATTGTTTGGGAACAGTTGAAGGAGATAGATATATTGAAAATTACAGAAGAAAGACAAGAAAGAGAAAAGGAGAAACGATCACGAAGTAAAAAAAGGAGAAAAGAAGAAAAAGTGGTTAGGAATAGAAAGTTGGTGAAGAATTATGAAGAAAATCAAGCGCCTGTTGGGAAAAGGTGGAAGTGAAAACGTATAGAAAGGGGGAGAGGAGACTAAGTAACAAAAAGAATAGCGCTAAAAAGACAAAGATCAAATAAGAGTTGTTACAATATTCCGTGTGTGAACTGTGAGGAGGTGTACGTGGGAGGCAGGAAAATAAGTTACAGGAGATGCTTAAAGATCAAAAGGACGATCTGAGGCTAAAACATGACAAGTACGATAGTTACCAACACGTCTAGCAAAAGGCTCATGAGAGAGAGTGGAGATACTAGAAAACAAGGGAAGGAAGTTGCTTAGGTAGTTAAACGACGCTATACGATTCAAGAAAAACAGAGATAAAGCGAAGAGCTTGAACAGTGGGTTGAATATAGGTTGGGAATGGAAAGAAATACTGGGCAGAGATGAGAGAAGGAAGTATTCAAGAAAAGGTAGATGATTAGGAAGTTTCCGGGTTGGATAGGTGGTGTAGTGTATTAGGCTTTGGAAAGGATTGGAGTTGGGAATGTGTAATGCTAGTGTTTTCTTCCGGTGTGTGAAATCCAATCAAACCTAAATCAAATATTCTATTGGATTTCTTGCAGTTAAGTCGTTTAAAGCTCTCCATGATTTTGGGGACTCATTCTATTTTAGATGTCAACTATTTCTTTATTATTATATTGACATTAATATGCTGTACACTTATTAATGCCTAAGGCAATCACTATTGTTTGGAATTCTGTTCTTGAACATTAACGCAGATAAAAATTGAAATGTGAGTTTCTGCTCTTCCACAGACTTTTTTGAAATATTATGTTGTAATTGGAGTCTTCAAAAAGCAAAGCTTGCTGTTTTATTAGCTTACTACATTCATGAACACGAAATACGTATGCTAACAATATTATGAGAAACAAATTGACGCATTTGAATTTAATTTTTAAGTCGACTTTGGCTCAGACCGAATGGATGATGATGAGGAAATTGGTGTAACGATGAAAGAAGGAGGAAACGGGAGAACCCCTAAAAAAAACTCACGCACACGGTGTTTTTCGACCCCAAAGCCCAAATGACATGAGCAGGGATAGTACTGAGGACCCAAAGCGCCATAAATGAAAGCTCTAACACTGATCCACGGCGCCCACTGCGAGTCCCGCCGTGCAGGGGGTCCCCGACCCCAAGGGGGCCTCAACCAACTAATAGATTATAATTATCCGATGAAAATAATAGGCCCTGATTTCATACGTCACAGATTTGTAATTCTTACGAAATGATGTGTGAGAGAGAAAATACAGTTGTACAAGATCGGTATAATAACTAACTAACACTGAACAGTATTGTTTTTCGGGGCCCCGTCCGTTAAACGGAAATATAATATAGAGTAAGGAAAACGCGTTCTTGTTTACAACTATACATGAAAAAGAAATGGTTTTTAATGGATACAGGGCAAGAGGCGACACGTTACAACAATGATGGTCCCTATTTTGAAGATATATCTCACGATCCACTTACTATTCAAATATTTTGAAGCAGAGTCAAGATGGCCGCTTTCAAGATGGTGGTTATTGTCGTCATACCCTCCAGCATGTATCGTCTCCTGTCCAGTATCCATTAATAGCCATTTGCTTTCAATATGTATACGTAACCGTTTGTAAAAGAAAAGACGACTGTACCTACATGCGAATCTTTATCAAAATCAGTCTCTGTTACTTGGTAAGTGTCCCTTGTTAGATATAATATTATTGACGCTTTATCTCTCTTTCTCTGGGCACATTCGCCCGATTGCAAAGACATTAACCTAGGCTAGAGAATGGTTTAGGCTAAGCTGGTGCATTTGAAAATTGATGTTTAAGCCTAAGTCTAACTTAGGCTAAGATTAAACTCAGTCTTTGTAATCGGCCCTTTAATTCTCAGGTAGAATATTTAGTTACAATTTAAGTGCTGACTAAGGACATACATTCTTAATTTAGAAACTTACTATGTATTATTAAATATTAATAATTTCTGAGACTCAGAGTTAATCAACAACAAAAAACAAATAATTTAAAAAAAAACTCACCGATATTAGCTGGCATGTAGGGTTGCTTTTGTACCCATTCTTTTAAATGTAGGATATCTGCTTCAAATTGATCACTGTTCTCGCCGTGTTGCTTCAATAGGAAAGCCTTTTTTTCATCCGTTATTGGCTTGAAGTACATCTCTGCCTTTGATTTGGATATCTGAAATATTTAAATGAGATATATCTTTAATTATAAGCTTTTATTTAACTTAGTTTGTTATGCTTAAAACGTGTAAGCTAATTTTGACTCATTCCCACATATCCGATCGACTTGAATCCTTACACACATACGTACTTCAGAAGCCGAAACAATACTTTTATATTCCGGGTCAGGTATTCTGTCCCAGTTGTCATCTTTCCAAATTGCTTCTATACTGTTCAACGTATCCAAATTAAACTTGGTAGAAATGTCAATCGACAAAATAGAAAAATAGTTTCGCTGCCCTCGTCCCCAAGTTATCAGTGTGAACAATCTATTTTAAAATACAACTTATACAAATATATTTAATAATACAAATCTACAAGTATCCATTGTTTTAAATTTTGTATATTACTGATACTGGGAAAGGTCATAGAGATACTTCAGGCGCCGCAGCTGACGTAGTTGGCATTGTTGACAAATAGTGCCATTCAGAACGAAGAATGCTACCAATTGGGATTCAACAGAACAGAAGATGCAGGTCAACACGATTGCTTATGAATCATAAAAGATTATTAAGGATGAAAGCTCTTTACAGTTGGACATACCTACGTCGTCCTTAGCAGAGTTAGATCACTAGAAGCACTGAGAAATAAGATCAAGAAACAGAATCAAAATAAAGTGGCAAGACACTATTCAATAATGTGTAGTAAAGAGAGCAGACGTTGGCTGAGCGGACATGTGATAATGTTGGGATGAGCGGACATTATTTTTAAAGCTTCCCTCACACTTTCTTCCAGAGTTGAGACTGGACAATTTTGGTGCATTTCTTTCTTCTTTTATTAAGTCAAATACATAGTTCAATAGACTTCATCGCTCCTTAAATTTCTTGAGCTTCTATTTTGGTCTTTTGGATTAAATAAAGAAATCATTGTGGTGGTTTACATTCACTCTTAAAATTGGATTACTCGGCGGCGTTGTTCGTTCTGTATCGTTGCCCATGAGTATTCTACAAAGAAACAGGGATTCGTGCATTATCAATCAAGTAGTCGACGAAGTAGTCCAAGAATTTTTGTAACTCATAATTTTAGGTTGCTTTTGATATTATGAAGAGGCAGGCTTCATCGATGGTGTAAAGAGTAATTAGAATAAGAGCCGCACACATCTTGCATATTTTGCTAATCTTCTCATTTTCTATGTACGGTACTCTTTAGCTAGGGTAAATTCTTGTACATTCCTCCACAGGTACTGATTGAAATGGTATGAATAACCTGGAAGTTTCGGGAAATAATTGTTATCTGCCTACCAGGGAACCACATTATCTGAGTCGAATCCCACCAGGGAGATAAGTGTTCGTGGATTTTAACTAACAGGGCTTTAACAATATAATCGTGAAGAGCCGAAGTCAAAAGTTACTACAATGGACCATACAAAATGAAGTTTACCAAATTTTTACAATTTTTATAGCCTCCACTACAGCCATTTCGGGGTCTATTTTAACATTCTAAGACTTCTATCTCCAGTTCCTCACCGTAGTAAGTAATCAAGTGAATATACGTGACTTTTGACTTGTCTTCCAATAAAACACACACGACTGGAGAAACTACTGTTTCCTCCTCGTTGCTTCCAGCATACTCTTGTATTGTATACAACCGCTGAAACTGTCATGGGTAGCTTCTATCTATCCATGAAAGAAGATATAATTAATTTCAACAAGTTCTCTGTACTGGTACTGCTATAATCTAGATACCGTCTTAATTACTTCTAGTATGTCTACAACCAAACCTCAAACTTTTAAATCACCAAAGTGTAAAAAAATTACACATTGTCCAGTCTCAACTCTGGAAGAAAGATTAAAAATATGTCGAAGCAAAACCATGTCTGCTCATCCAACTTCATTTCTGTTTTATGTATTGTCCGCTTAGTCCACGATTTTCACGTGTCCCTTCAGCTCACGTTCGATCCGCTTACGTAATTTGCAATAATGACACCAGCAGAAATAAAACAAATGCGAAGTTATAGACTAAATAATTGATAGTACATATAAAGACTGAAATTCTCGAAGATTAAAAAGCATATAAAAATAATTTGTAGTAAGAAAACAATTTTAAATACTTATTTTTATTAGGATGTACTAAAAAAAAATGATACCGAGTTACTGCCTTAGAATAAATCACTTATTTTATTTAAATGTACTAAAAAAGAATTTTGAAAACGGCCTAAATGACAGCCTTAGCAGATTTTCCTCATATGACTAAAATAAAATCGTGAGAAACAAATGTTGAAATGTCAATAATTAGTTTTTACAATAGCTAATTTCTTTATATATAAAACCAATATCAGTTTGTTTGTTTTAACATGATTTAAATCTACATGCCTGCATTGATTTCAACCAAATTTTACATACGTATTTCTTGGGTCTAGGCGCAGGAGCGTTAGGTGTTTTAAGGCACCGGAAGTCACTGTGCCACGATCAATCACTCGCTCAGTTCTTATACGATCACTCTGTACCTGATGAAATCTATCTACTCGAAAGTTTCTGGGCCGATGGTCACCAATTATTTTACAGTGATAGTGGTTGTGGTGGTAAGAAATTGAAGTTCATAAGTAAAGCATTCGTATTTATAAGAACACCATAGTTTCTTCTATCACTAATGTTGAAGCTTAAGATCTGTTCTTTCCGCTGTCAGTTTATACGCAGATTTATATCTAGTGTTCAATTACACTGTTGTTCAACCAACCTGCACCGAACCTTGGCGTGAATTCTCCATTGACGCAAGAGAAGACCTTAAACTATTTCTGGTGCAACATTATTACCGTTGTGAGCTAACCTTGAGGGCAAGAATGCTCACATGTATTTCAACTAAATTATTATATTTCCTAATGAACTTGCTGCACTGGATGAAAAATCAGTATTCTCCTGACTAGTGGTGAGCAGGGGTGCGCTCGTAAATTTTTCAGTACCGGAACGTTTAAATTTGTACCATATGTCATACCAATAACTGTAAAGTGAGGAATAGGCATAAAACAAAATTGTTAATATTTACAAAACTATAATACTTAGATACTGAATAAGAAACATTTAGTAGAAGAAATGTCAAAGTACAAAATATTTTATTTTCCTTAGTGAAACAGTCCAATCTTGATACAACCACATGTTAATGTGTTACAGAAACTTATCAAGTGGATAAAAATCCTCCAAATTGATTGGTTTTGCTTGTCTTGTTCTGGTGTCATCTGTAGTTCGGTGTTTTCGCAGCCACGTATATGGCTCTGGATCACAATCCCTCACGTTTGGGCCGCGTAATTTTACAACCATTAAACTTGACACATGTGACACTGTCAGTCTCGTACGGGTGGGGGTAATGATCAGATTCATTGGAACATTTTTCTCTGAAAAAGCAGTACCGGAATGGCATTCCGACCCGTTCCGGTACCAGTACACCTCTGGTAGTGAGCCATGTCAGACTTATTTTAGTTCTTCGTTGTTGTAAAAGAGGATTAGAGAAAGAATTATAGGTTCGAATATATATAGGTTCTAGTACTATTGATTTTTGTCGTCTTTGGGTAATGTGATATATAGATATATGTGATATATAGATATATAGATATATGTGATATATATATATATATATATATATATATATATATATATATATATATAATTATTATTATTATTAGAAAAGAACATCTGGAGTTTCTCTAATTTCAATATGAAGTACATTCTAAGTATCGACTGACCGTAATTCTGTTGTAGAGCATTGGTTCCATTTTCAGGAGGTACTATGTTTGACATCAGCGCGCGACTGAAGTTTTTCTTAGTTTTCCGTCAAAGCAGGAAAATATCGGGGTGGTACCTTTGCCTTAGGTCTTGGACGACTCCTTTCTACACCATTTTCCCTACCCATAGATAGAGTTAGAATTTTTATGTAGTATCATATTGCAAGATACGTACTGTACATCAATATGTAAGAAAATTGATTAAATATTTACATTATTTTAGGGAATTAAGATAAAATATGTAATATCAAATAAGCCAAATATATATTCCAAGATGAACATTTACCATATTTTCATACACAGATAGTTAATCTAATATATTATGCTTTTCATAATTGACCTCACTAAAACTCTGATGCACCTTTTGTTGAAATATATCTATGTAGTTTGTGTAAACATTAACATTTGCTCTCTTTTTATACATAAAATGTCGATATAATGATGATTTGGATAATTCACTATCAGGGATTTTGTCATATTTTCTACGGTCATAGATTGCCGCCGATCAGAAAGGATATGCTGAAAATGACCTTCCTACATCGCAGATTGTCACTGAGGCATATTTACTGGAGCAAGTGGTCCTGTCATGCTTATTTCGACCTACATTTACTCTAGAGACTGTCTGGGAATCTCCTTTTTCCTTGGAGGATGTCTCTTACGCATCTGTTGAACAATTTTGGAATATATATATATATATATATATACTGAATAAAGAGGTAGCGATCACAGTTGAGAGCTTCGGCTCTCCTCTCCCAACACGTCTGGTCAGCGTGGGAGCAGTAGAACATCTCCTCCCTCCGGGAGAGGCCTCATCCAGTACTGGATTGAATATGGCTGTGTATTATTATTATTATTATTATTATATATACATATTTACATAGCAGGTTTGAAGTCTTTTACGGTAAGATGCCGCCTAGTTATACTGTTAATGGTATTGGAAACATTAAGCTTCAGAGTTTATTTTCCCACACTTTCGGCACCCTGTAACATCCAAACGAATCATCTCTGCACCCTGGATAATCTATGCTCTTTCTTATTTCAATGTCAGGAATCTCTTCTTCTTCTTCTTGGTTTTTTTTGCAAAACCCTGTATATATAGTGAAAATCTTGAATCGCTTTCTCGCTCGTGGAACATTATTAATGTAGTCGAAAAGCAAAGATCACAAAGAAAATTGCAAAATATGTAGGTATATGCAAAATCAACACAAAATATGTAACATATGTAAAATAAAATCCAAATAAAATGATACTAATGTTACGGTTCATGAACATTTGTACTTCCTTGCGTTCCACATGACTGCAAATAGAATATGTAATTACATAAAAATCCTAGCTCTACCCATAGATGTCTAAAGGCCATAAATAAATCCAAATTCGAAACTCTTTATTTCTTCTACTTCAATTCTGGACGAGTTACCGTTCTGACATCGTTTCTTTCTGGTGGAGGAAATACCACCAAGTGTCGTGGAGTGCTATTATTGTTTGAAAATTACGATATAAACATGTTGAAGGAAGTCAGATGTACGTTACTTCACTTACAGATTTTTAGAACTTTAAAAAAGAGTTCTATTCTCTTTAGGACTTAGGACTATTACAGTTAATTTAATTTGCATTTATAAGCTGGGCAGTTAACGATAGTTTCAGGTTGGCAGAAGTCGAAAAGATGGCATCTTTCGGCGAGAATTCTTGAGCAAGAACTTGAGAAATTGTAAGGAGCAGGATGTTATTCTAGGTACTATCACGGTATTTGCTTTATGCGATTGAAAAAAGAGTCTGGAACTCATCAGTCAAGATAGCCAACGGTAGAACTCAGTTTGGTTAACTTACGATAGTGTGCATCGTATATTAAACAATCGTTCCACTTCATATCGCATTATTTATTGTTTCTAAAAAAATTACAAACAATTTATAGTGTTGTTTTTCGTGGATTTTACTTCTTCTTTAGAAGAAAACTCTAAACTATTTACTTCAACCATATACTGTTCGCGAAAACATTGTACAGCCACATGGACATCTAATAACTGATAGAGATATCTTTCAAGTTCAGCAGCTGCACAACACTGAAAGAGAGGACTGATATACGAGGGAAGGACAATATGTAAAATGTTCATTATAATTATATATAGATTTGCTTCTCAGTGTTGAAATATTGTCGAAATTATCTGACTTACAAAGTGAACCTATGAATTTTTTTCCTCTAATCTGTAAAATATTTTTGATCAAAATATTACATTTCAACACAGAATTTTTATACTTCGTCGAGACAGCTTATAAGTTTTCCACCGACTTTGGGATGCATTCGAAGTCTTTAAAAAAGCGAATTTTTACCCTCAAACAAAAAGTTCAATAAAAGATGTTTATTGTTTGTTAGCCTTCGTTCCTTTATAAAGTTGTGTAAGTAGTGCCTCCTTTAAACTACGAAGACAGAATACAAGTTTAGATGAACAAACTGTTTGCTCAAGAGACCCTGATAATTTGTGAAGACGCCACAACAATAACCAAATATAATGTGTGAAGAGAGCATAATTACGTTGTTTTCAAATTCTTTCTTTTCCTGTTTATGGTCTCTTTAACACAAAGTACACAATTACATCGTGGAAATTTTCCTTTTTATAAACGAACACTGGTTTATACATACAGAAATCATGTGCTTAGAGAGACAACGGTCCTCCATAGGATATTTTAAAAAAAAGCTTTTAAATTGTTCTTAGTGCTATTTTAAAAATTACTACCAATTTAGCTAAAATAAATGCATTTTTTGTTTCAAGTGTAAACGAAATTTTTTGTAACATTAAAAAAATATTCCTCTACCCCGTGAATAAGAAAGCTTGTTCCAGGAATATGACCTTAGAAAATATTATAATTAAGCCATAAAAATTGCGTTTTACCTTTTTTTTTTTTTTGAAAAGATGTAAAATTAATTTTGAATTTAGCCTACAATTTTTAATACGGTAATTAATTTACATGACTTTTTTATACATGTAAACTTAAAAGAAACACTGAAAACAATTGCATCTTTTCAAAGTACTGGTAACAAACAAATGACAAACATAAAAAAAAAACACTCAAATGACAAGAAACGTTCAAATGGCAAGAAACACTCAAATATCAAGTCTCTCTACATTTAAGCACCATCTTGCGTTCTTTGCTTAAGAACTTGGCAATATGCGTCGGAAGAGGGACTAGCTTACGAAAAAAAAGAGAAAGGAAATCGTCTGTGTTATATATCTCATAGAAATAATAATAAGTTTAGTATGAGAACTATACGATTAAAAATAAAAAGTAAAACAAACAAAAATGTTCTTTATAGTTCAACTCTGAACCTGAAATCGGGACAATAGGCGTTCCGAAGAACATTGAATCGGGACGCGGGACAATACCTCGAAAATTAGGACGGTCTCGACAGAATCTGGACAGAAAAAAATGCGTGATAACGAAAGAGGAAAATTTGGCACCCAACTTGTGATGATTCTACACACGAAATACCTGAAGAGTCTACACGAAAAATACGATCAAATCGAGCGGAATTACAAGTACCACCGTACTATGTTATTCGCGGTTTCTTTGTCTACCTGAGGAAATAACTAGAGGGCACAATATTTTATTGCACAACTTACTACACTTTTATAAAACAATTTAGAATTTGAAATGTTGCTTCTTTTCTATACAATACTGTGCATAATAGTCATTACAAAGATTAACCTGAAATAGGTTGAAACTGAGAATGAAATAAGATCGAAATAAGAATGTTAAAAAAGTCGAAAATGATTATTACTTGAAAGGTAAAATGAATTATTTTTATATAAACATGTAATGCTGATAAAAATGTAACATAAAATTTATAATATATTAGAATTGGCCCCAGTAGCACACAAACGTTAGAAATACGTGGATTAAACGTTAGTATCGAAACGTTGTTCCATGGAAATCAACAAGTTTCTAAATTGAATTATTGAGAGTAACAATACAACGGAACAACACACTTCGAAGTAAAACTGAGAAGCAAATGTACCAGAATGTCCGCCAGTTCAACAGTTTATTTGACGTTAAATAATGGTTGAGAAGAGACGGGTTTCTTTGGCCAAAACAGAGCATGAATGCTGTCTATTGCTATACACACATTTACTTTCATATTATCCGTTGTTTTTATCATGATTTACGGTATTAATTTTCCAACAGTAAATAATCCGAGCGGCTGCTGTGGGGTTCGAACACAGGAACGTTCTGCACTTCTCATTGGTAGCTCCACGCATTGACCATTTATCCAAGAATCCACCTGGAGAGGCCACTACTCTTTTACTGTTTCCTTGAAATTAAATGTTGGTTGAAATATAGTTTAAAATTCAACCTGTTTTTAACATGCAAATGAAAACTTGAAAATATATAGTTATTTTCATTGTATTTGCTTCTAATTATAATGTTTAAGCAATTAAATTAGCAATACAAGTGTGAACCGAAATCTACGACATAGT
Source organism: Lepisma saccharinum (assembly GCA_022664845.1). Lineage (NCBI taxonomy): Eukaryota > Metazoa > Arthropoda > Insecta > Zygentoma > Lepismatidae > Lepisma > Lepisma saccharinum. The sequence goes on along the minus strand of JAGDQP010010624.1, from coordinate 14,879 downwards.
ATGAATGATAGTTGAAAGTACGTCACATTAACATCAATGAAATACTATCTTCATTGAAATGTGGTTTAAAATTCAATTTGTTTTCAACGTGCACATGAGGACACCAAAACTAGTTTGTGTCATTCAGTTTTTTTACTCATCAATAGTAAGAAAAGCATTAAACAAAATTCATTATACCATAGTTGAAAATAATATATTGAATACACGTTGTATTAACGTATTATCAACGCAATGACATCTTTATTGAAATATGATTTTAAAATAAACGTATCTTTTTCAACCGAAAAAGGTTAATCAAGGAAATGAACCTAAAATCAACGTTGGAAACACGTACATGTGCTACTTAGGCATGCACTCAGAGTGAAATTTAATTCTAAAGACGATGAAAATATTTTGTACGTTTCAAAATTACTGTACTATTAGTAATTCTCAATAAGTGTAATATGTCGCCTTAGATATAGCATAATAATAACATTAAATTTATGTTGTAGTTGAAAACACGTCAGATGACACGACCCTATGAAATAAATAAATTATTCGTTGAAATATAGATTAAAATTCAATCTATTTTCAACATACAAATTAGAACATGAAAAACGTAGTTAATCTCATTCTATTCGCTTTTAAGCACATTTTTATACAATTAACCTGCAAAGATAATCTAGGGAACAGCTCAATATAATAGTTAAAATCACGTCAGATTAACATCCTATCAATGAAAACAAATTTTCGTTGGAATACAGATTAAAAATTCAATGTGTTTTCAGCATACTAAAAAAAGCACACACATAATATTCAATGTTATTTAATTAGCTTTTAATTACACATTTTATTCCATTAAATTAGAAAGAATCCCACGAAACGAAATCTATTCCATAGTTGAAAATAACAGTTGAATCCACGTTGAAATTACATCTTATCAACAATATCAAGTCTTTGTTGAAATACGATTTAAAATTAAACGTACTTTTTTAAACCGATAACGGTTAATCAACGAAATCAATAAAAATCAACGTTCGAAACATGTTTCTGTGCTACTGGGATAGAGAACCAAGAAAACAAGACTCGTTAATAAAGAAATAGTTAATAAAGAAATTTAAAAAAAAAGGTTGGAGCTTAGGTCACCTCTGAGGCTTGAGGTCGCCTGTTCAAACCCTGCTTGTGCCATGTGGGCTTTGTGGTGGACAAACACCACGTGCGTGATTTTTTCTCGGGGTTCTCCCGTTTCCTCCCACTTTCTTCATTCCACCAATTCGTCCCATCATCATCCATTCGGCCTGACCCATGGTTGTCTAAAGGCCTTAAAATTAAATTAAAATTTAAAAATTGTAATCTGTACATGATAAAGCAAACACTATTCGTTTTTTTTTGTTGTTGTTTTTTTTAATTCGAGAATGTGATCATGTCATTTTAGCTTTTCGTTTATAGCTACACCTAACATTTTATTTTTTTATGATAGAAGCGTATCCCAGACTTAAAGAATTTACTATTATGGATGGAAACGTAAACCGTCTGTGAGAAAAAGGAAAATATAGGATTTCTGATTTATCTACATTTATGTTCAGACTGATTATTGACTCTCGCAGTCATTAATTTTAAGTTGCTTTCTGCTTCCTGATCAGTGTTTCCAGTTACTAAAACACTAACATCACTGTAGAGCTACGAGAAATTCGCTTTAAAAATAAATTCAAAACGATAAGTACAGAAATAAATTGTGTAAAAAGAAATGTTATATAAAACAAAGTTTCACGTTAGGGACATTTGTAACCTGGAAGCTAAATTTAATAATGCACGATTGCTCTTGAACATTGCACCATATAAAAACACATTTGATGTTATGCAAACGTTAGCTACTTACTCAGGTAAACGTCACGACTGTGTGAGGCCAGATCACAATGAATTGCAGAAATTAATGTTCTCGAATGAATTTCAGCAAATGATATAAAAAGGGAGAAGTAAGGGATTCAGTTAGTGTTAGGCTCTCAACGTTAATAGAAGCTCTGTTACTTGAATTCCCTTTGCATAAGATGAGTGTGAAGGGTGTAAACATTCTTCAGTTGTAAACATGGAATTTGTCATATTCTAAATCTTGTTCGGAATTAATCTTAGAATCATATAATTTAGTATGTTGCCAATTCTATTGGATTGATTAGTTTATTTTCCTTCCCTAATTCTAGCACATAATTAAATACTTATGCTCTACCAAATTAACACACATGCATGACACAGCTAAGCAAACATTTAGCCCGTAATGGTCCTCAGTCAGTTTTGACAATTGAACTCAATACAATTTAGATCAGCGAGACTGAGGAGAAGTTACGCCTCACGCTTGTACATGACAAGCTCTTCTGGTAGTAACTCAGTATTTCTACATAACTACATTTTCCTACTCTATGAACAAACAAGCAAACATACTGATGGGGCAGAAAAGACTCATGATTTTTTTTCTTCCGTCATGTTTAGAATGCCAAAGCATGTCCACATGCAAATTTTAACATCTCGAGTGCAAATTTTGCGAGATATCGATGGTATAAAAGCCAGATTCTTGTTTGTGGAGAGTGATAGTGAAGTGTGGAATTGCCCTTATATTTTTAAGTTACTAAAAGGAATGTAAAGCAATTACACAGTATTGCATACTGGGTGGAAAACGCTACCTGTTGGGGTTATCTTGAAGTCCACCATATTGAATCTCGTGTAACATGCCATTCAGGCCTAGAATTTTGCGAGAAATACGTTTCTGATGTCAGTTTTTCCGTAAATGTATTGTTGTATGAGAAATGGTTAGATGACGCTAGTCTCGGGCAATGATTTGAAACATCCATTTTGTTTTGAAATAGAAAAGAGAATGAGACCCAAATGCATACAAATTGTTTCTGGCTGCAATGTCCTTACGATATGGATCTATATGCATTTGGGTTTTATTTCCTTTGATATTTCCAAACTAAATGGGTGTTTTTAGATTATTGCGTCATTACCCCAGACTAGTGTCATCTAACCTTATCTCTCACAACAATACATTTACGGAAAAAACTGACATCAAAAACGTATTTCTAATAAAATTCAAGCACAGAATGATACGTTAAACGACCCCTTTCGTATTTAAGAAAATAAACTGAGATTCAATATGGCGGACTCAAGATGGCTTCCGACAGGTAGCGTCTTCCACCCAGTACCCATTACTGTGTAATTGCGTTTCATTTCTTTCAGCAATTAAAACATATAAGGGCATTTCCACACTTTTCTATCATTCTCCAGAAACAAGAAACTGACGTTTATATCAGCGATATATCCCAAAGTAATTGCGCTCCAGTTGTTAACATTTGCATGCGCACATAATTTTGACATTCTAAACATGACGGAAGAAAATAATTTAATTCATAAGTTTTTTTCTGCTCCATCAGTATGTTTGCTTGTAAGACCATTAATGTATAAAATACGTCATATACAGTAGATCCCTAAGGGACACCATTGTTAATTTCAGCCACTGACGAATGGAATGTCATGCGTCTATCATTAAGGGTTAGTTCTAGAATCGACCGCTAAACTTCTACTCAGCGCTAAGTTGAGGTCAACTCTCATTTTGCGTACTCTCATTGGCCAAAATCAGACTTGGTCTCAACTTAGCGGCGCTGACTAGAAGTTTAGCGGTTGATTGTAGAACTGGCTCTAAGAGTCCTGGAGATTTTTACTATCTGCTTTTTATTACTCAAATGCGATAAAAAAAACAATCATGTAATACACCTCTGATACCAAGCTGAAATAGTTTCGTTAATAAAGTGTAGTGATGCACATTCTCTAAAGCCTTAGAAAAATCTGTGAATACACCTATATGTTGGCTTTTATTTAAGGTATTTTTTAAACTTGTTTTTATAAAATCAAACAATGCAGTTTCTATAGATGTTCTCTTCTGAAAACCATGTTCACAAAGAGAAATCAACTTGCGTGTAGATAGAATGTTATTTAAACGTGTCCACACTGCACATTCAAATATGTTTGAAAATACTGATAAAATTGAAATGGGAAGATAATTCTGCATATCTGTAGTACTTCCTTTCTTTTGTAAGGGAATAATTTTAGACACGTTTAGCTGCTTGGGAAAACGCCTAGGCCCTAACTCAAAAGTGCTAAGATAAAAAACTGGTCTCCAATTAAATCTATATATGTTTTAATAACAATAGATGAAATTTCATCCAGACCTGTTAAATTTGTATTTGACAGCTTCTGAATATGAGTGTATATAAATCTTGCACTGTAACTGGAGGAAAAAACATACTTTGTTCCAATTAAGTTTGCTTATTTAGATACTGATTGCACGTAGCCGCGTTAAGAAAATGATTATTAAATGCTTCTGCGATATCTTTGGGTTTAATGACTACCCTACTATCAATAGATAAACAATAAAAACAACGAATTTCATTTTTACACACTTTTCTTTAATTCACAATGATTCATCATGTCTTCAAATCTTGCAACGTTCATTTAACTCATTTCCCGACGTCATAGAATAATAAAATGTTGCATAGTGACGTAAGTCGGATGACAATACAATATTCCATCGTTACTGTAATATATTTCTATATATTTATATATTTTAAAAGCATATTTATTAATATTACCTTCTTTATCCTATTATAAATACTAACCCGGAACAATATTACGTTTGACTGGTTGCAGAACACTTTAGGATTTGGGTAACAAATTAACAGCTTGAGAAAAAGTATCCGAACATAGAAGTAGCTCGAGAAAAGTAATAGAAAACTTTTTAAAACATACTTTTCATAAATATTTCCTACTAAAAATTTAAAAAAAAAAAATGTTTATGCATGATTTAAAACAGAATCATGGGGGCACACCAATTGAAGAATTTATGAAGTGACTATATGAGAGAGCGCCCCATGATTTTCTTTTTAGTTATGCATAAAAAATATTTTTTTTACGTTTTAGTACGAATTGTTTAAGAAAGAAAATATGTTTATGAAAAGATTTTTAGTACTTTTAACCATTTTGATTTATTAAATTCCACACAGTTTTCATTTCATCGATAGGCCTATTAATTAAACGTTCGTAATAGCTCGTTATTGCAGCTCGTACAATTTTCTTGTAGGCCTATGTGTTTTATAAACAATTATGCAGTTAAGTATCTTACTTGGCAAATTAGTGTCGCTTTAGCTTGTTATACTGAAGTAGTTTCTTCCCGGAAATTTTGATTCCTAAAGATAACCAGTCTTCCCACATAGCAAGAGCAAGGATGGAACCGATGGCCCACCAAGCACTAGAGGTGAAAGTTCTACCATTGAGCCAACGCGGCGGTCTCTACTTTGAATGAATGGCGGCTTTCGTTGTAATTTAACGAATACAACAAATAATCGACCAGAACCTAACTCACCCTTTTATTACTGCAAAACATTGAAACGACTTTCTATTTTTTAAACACGTTATTTAGGTAAAACAGATATCTTGAGTCCAAGTACATAACATTATATTAATCTGGATGTATCGGTCTTCGGAATGATATACTTTCTGCTCATTCAAATATTGTTTTAGGTTTTGTGGTGAACAAATGTCTTGTGCGAGGGTTTTCTAGGAATTCTCCCGTTTCTTCCCACTTTTTCATTACACCAATGAAATACATGCGAGACATGCATATCCATTTTCTATATGAATGAATTTTATTGATGGCATTTAGGCATCTAAGGCTCATGCCGCGATAGGTATGGGGAAAGGATTCCTGGTGTAGGCCAGGATTTATGTTGAAGGTGCCATTTGCTTGTTGTGACTGAGGAAAAATCAGGATGGTCGACCGTTGGGATCGATCCCACGACCTCCTGCATGCTACGCCAACGCTCAAGCACTGAGCTACGGCAGCTCGGTGTCGTTTTCTATATATAACATGAAATTAAATTTATCTGAGCCAACGATGCGTAAAGACCATAAATTCAAATTAAGTAGAAAAAATGTAGTAATGATCCCAGCGGACGCTTATCTTGCCTAAGGTTTTCAAGGTTTCTTTCGTCAGTCGCTCTACGCAAATGCTGGAATTTTATCTCGAAACTAGGCCCTACTACCTTCCAACATCCTTTCCCCATTCTATCCCGGTCTAAGCCTGAGATGCCTGAAACCCATAAACAAAATTCAATTCAATATGCAAACTAAACTATTCCCCTAACTTTTTATTGGAGTTAATAATGAAAGTAATAATTAATTTACAGCTCTTAGAAATGAAATATTCATGAAATATAACCGTCAAAGAAAGTTAGAAAAGAAAAGCATACGACTGAAACTGGGATTCAAACTGATGACCTTACGAACAACACACTGTTCTCTTGCGTCGCTCTCACCTTGGATATCATGAATTTACATTATTTACGATAATAAACCTGGAAATAAATAAACTTGCAAACTTCTAAGTAAAATGAAATTACGTTATTTTTTTTTTCATTACTCTTCAGTGAAACAGTGAATGACCTTTTGTACTTCAAGCTGTTTACAAGTGTAAACCAAAAATAAAGCTCGCATTAAATAGAAAAAAGGATACATTGACAAAGACTCAGACATGTTAACTTCGATATCATGAACAGGTGACTATCCTATTCCAATAATCTATTCCAGTTTCTGGTTGAAATTCTTAATATAGATTTAATGCGGTTGAATTATTTATTACCACGTCAAAAGTACAAAACAATTATTTTAATTTTAATTTTGAAGCTTGTTTTCTAATTATATGTTATATTTAATTAACTGAGAACTCTTGCCTTTTTACATAATACTTCTCGGAAGAGGTCTTTATCTTTCCATACAGATGCATATAACTAAAACATTTTTTTTCGACAGTTTTCCCTACGGTAATAAAAAGCAAACGATTTTCGAATGACTGTACAGGTTTAAGTAACCACAAGTATAACAAAGTATAAACCTAGTTCGACTTGTTATTTGTTTCAATATAGCATTGTAAAGTATCCTAAGTCTTAATAAACCTATTTCTACTACACTGAGACAGGAATTATGAATGTCCTCATAACGTTCAGAGCTGAAATTGGGTCACTTTTCGTGACAAGGGGACCCAGACATACCCGGACGTAGGCAACCTGATTGACCCGGTCCAAAACCTAACCCGGTTGATCCGGTGTTTACTGAAGTGACCGGATCGATCCGGTCTTGATACAAATATCTAGACTGACTGTGTGATCCAGCAACCTGATGATATTAACTAATGCCTGAGACCACACAACTACCTGATTAGGCTATTATTGGACAGCCCTGGGAGTATTTTGTTCTTTCCCCCGACATGAGACTATTTCCTATTTATTATTAATGTCCGCAACTTTTTGGCTTCGAATGTTTCGTGTTCTAGGGGTGAAATACCCTGTCTCGGTCAGCTCTTCAAAGCAATTATGTCAAAACGAAACAGTATATAATCAGAATAGGACAAATCTCTGCCTCGCCTTCCGGCTAACCGGGGCGATACCGTGTAACCGGGTCCCAAGCATAGACCCGGTTCAAAACTTGTCGATTGATCCAGTGACCCGCTCCAACTTTTCTCAATTTGCAATTCAACTTTCCTCAAAATACTACTACTAAGGCTACTTACGGCTTTCAGAATCGTCTCGTTGAGCCCTTGTTACAAGCAGAATGAAAGAATAGAGGACCGAAATGAATTCAGGTCAGATGAGCACTTATATTACAAACATGTTTACAAGGTTTTACACACAACTACGCAATTACCAAAAGCCTTGTTAATTACGCATAATAATTATTAAACAGTACTTCGGAATTAACCCGTACTCAAAACAATTTTCCAGAAACGTATGAGAACGGAAGTCAATTAACTTTTACGAACTGACGTCAATGTAGCTTTTTTAAAAAATATAATAATTGTTTCTGCAATTTCACCTTGCACTACACGTGAAAACGACAACTTAGTTTACACATAATTACGTGGATAATAAACAGGGTGTTGTAACCGCAACAACAACACAGACGAATCCGTATCAAGAGATTCCTGACATGAATAATAATAATAATAATAATAATAATAATAATAATAATAATAATAATAATAATAATAATAATAATAATGTAGAGACCATGTAGGGTGCACAAGTGCTTTGTTTCGGCCCTATAGATTGCCGAAAGTGTGGACGGAAATGAAACTTAGAGTTTGATATTTACAGGGCCCTAAAGCCCGCTCTGTCGAAAAATGCATATTCTAAAATAGTGCAATTGGTGCACAAGGGTTTCTCAAAAAGAAAGTAGGTTATTCCTAGAAAGTATCTTAAGTAAAGATGAAGCTAAAAAAGCACGAATGAGACTACCTTCCAGAAAGTAATAATAACTCATTAGTCGATATCTCAAACAAATTTTCTTTGCGGAATAAATTTTTAAAAATAATTCATTCTTGCACAACAAACAGCGCTAGTTACAAACATTTTAACGAACGTTTCGCGTATTTTTTTTATCAATAAAAGAAAGTGTTATTGCTTGGTTAGATGGCAGTGATTACGTTTATGATCTGTGCTCATACCCAAAATCATGTACTCCTGCTTATTTCCACCTTCATTTACTACTTCCTTCCTTTCTGGAATCCCTTGCACATCCAGTGCATAATTTTGGAACACGCATTTTCTGAATTGAGCAGGTTTGAAGTCATTGAAGCTACACACCGCCTCAGTTCTACTGTTAAGGTTAATGTAAAGTAACGATCTGCAACAAAAGATGGCAGTAGTACTTCCGTATATGTTTAATGTATTATTTTGTATCGTTGCACGAAATTTCAATGCTCTTCTTACAAATTCAAGTCTAGAGAGTTCTAACATTCAAGGAAGAAAGTTCATAATCAGTTCAAGGAGTTCGATTAAGTAACTAACTAACTAACTCTATGGCTTACGGAACTCGCAAATTAATCGCCGCAGTAACAAATGTTCGCCATTGAATTCTATTCTGGGCAACATCAAGCCTGTTATCTTCACGAACACCTACTTCTCGAAGATCCCTTCTCATATTATTCTCCCAACGACGTCTCGTTCTTCCCAAAGATCTCTCTCTCTATCAGCCTTTCAAAAATGATAGAATATAATCTTCGTTTCTCCCCTATCCAAGCTACATGGAATGCCCATTTTAGTCGTCGCGATTTCATAATACTTACAATATCTGGCGAAATGTACAGCCCGTGGAGTTCTTCATTATGCAGTCTCCTCAATTCTCCTGTCATCTCGTCCCGTTTCGGCCCATATATCTTTCTCAAAACCTTATTTTCAAACACACATAATTTATGTTCATCTGCTAGGGTCGTACTCCAACTATAGCAGCCGTAAAGTATTACCGGCAGAACAACCGTCCTGTATATTTTCAATTTCAATTTGCTTCATATAGTATTAATCGCGAGGTAAGAAGTTTATGGACTGAATAGAAATATGCGCTGCTCGATACTAAGTGACTTTTTATTTCTTCCGTGACCTCGTTTTTGCTTGTTACGAATGTATTTAAATTTGTTTACTTTCTCTACGACCTCATCTCTAAACCTTATGATTTTATTTCCTTCTTTTCCTGTGTTTCGGCTTGTTATTATGTATTTTGTTTTATCAACTTTACTTGTAAACATATTTCATCGCACGCTTCTACTAAGGCATCGGTGTTACTTTGTAGTGCATCTATATCGTCCCCTATTAAATCTACATCATCCGCGTATATGAACAGTCGATTCAAACCATTCAATATTAGTCCCTTTTTGTCCTCTTTTATATTTTGAATCGCATATTCTAACACAAAGTTAAACGGTAATGGTGAGAAGGCATCACCTCGTTTCAGTCCGTTGTGAATCTCGAAACTATCTAACATATTATTACCTATCCGTACTCTGCTTATGGGGTCGCTGAGACACACCTTCAACTGTTGAACAAGTTTTTCGGAATTCCAAATCGTATCAGGATACTGTATAACTTTTCTCATTTGATAGAATCATATGCTTTCTTAAAATCAATGAATAGCTCGTGAACCGTCCCATTGTATCCCCATTTCTTTTCCAAAATTTGTCTCAAGGCGAAAATCTGGTCCAAAGTGGATCTATTTCTTCTAAATACACACTGGATATTTGTATTTATTTCATCTACGTATACACTTGGGCGTATTAGCAGAATATTACTTAATACTTTGTAACAGGTTGAAATTAACGAGATTCCGCGGTAATTATTACAGTCCGATTTATCGCCTTTTTTGTAAATCGGAACTATTATTGAGGTTTTCCATTCCTTTGGAAGCTCCTCCTTTCTCCATATAGCGTTTATAAATCTATGCAGTTCCTTGATTACTACCGTTCCTCCTGCTTTAACTAATTAGGCTGGAATATTTTGATTATTTAAAAAAAAATTCTTTATCGTCATTTAGACCTCGATCTCGCTAGGTTCGGGTGTCCATGCTTCTGCGGTATAGATTTCAAATTCCTATGTTTGTTCCCCGTTGTGTACATTAAGTTTCCACACATCAATAACTTTAGTCATATCTGCCTGAAGATCTCTACGTTCATTTCTAATCTCGCCTGGTAACCGTTTCTTAACGAGTTTACCCTTTTGAATAGATTTCGTATGTTATTTGTATTGCCATTTTCTGAATTTTCTGCGTCAGAAATTCTCGCTATTTGTTTCTGAACCCGTGTGTGGCATTTCGTTTCGCGTTACTGTAGTGGTTGCTTCACTTTAATTACTTGCCTTGCTTGTGTCCGTTCCTCATGAAGATTAAGGCATTCTTCATCAAACCAAGGCTTGTTTTTCTGCTGTTTCTTCTCACCTAAGTGTTCCTTCGCTGCGTCGTTAACTGTTTCACGAATTGCCTCCCACATCGTACTTACAGCAGTTTCGTTATTAATATCACCTTTATTATTATCCGAGTCGGCTAAGATTTCGAACCTATTTGAGAGTTCGAGTTGGTAATTTGCTTTTAAACTCGGATTATTTAAACATTTAACTTCGAATTTAAGTTGTTTTATCTCTTGCTTTCTCTGTTCGCAATGCCTAGCTTTCCCCTTACTTTTGTGATCACTAATTCATGGTTTGTGCCACTTTCCGTTCTCTGTAAGACCTATCATCCATTATGTTGGTGTGGCTTCGTCTATCTACTAATACGTGATCAATCTGTTTGAGAGTTTTGACATCCGGATAAACCCATGTGTATTTGTGTATGTCTTTGTGTTCAAAGTACGTGCCCTTTACCAATATGTTTTTCGAAATCGCGAAAGTCTTTCTCCATTGTTGTTGGTCTTTTCGTGAAGGCTGTAATTGCCTATAGTAGGTAAGTTTTCCTCTCTCCCTACCTTTGCATTGAAATCACCCAACACAGTTTTCATATTATTCTTCGGTAATCGGTCAAACAGCCTTTCTAGCTCGTCGTAGAATATATCTTTGTCTTTATCATTAGCCACCTCGATCGGAGCATAGACATTTAATAAAACCGTGTTGCCCCATCGAGTACGTATCGTAACGTAGGATAGTCTTTCGTTTACGAACTCTATATTCTGAACCGACTGAAGGATATTGTTCTTAACGAGGAATCCTGTTCCGAAATTGTGAGACTGTGTTCCAGCGTAGTAGAAAGTGTACTTGCCCTGTCGGATGCTATCTTGACCCTCCCACCGAACTTCTTGTATCGCTAATATGTCTAGCTCATACTTCTCGGTCTCGCGTACCGCCACCTGAAAAGCGCCCGTTTGGCATAACTTTCGTACGTTCCACGTTCGTATTTTAAGGTCTTTCTTAATCCTGTTCTTGGAGCCCACTGAAGCTGTCCCCGCCAGGAGATCCGAATGAGGGACTAGTTTACCTCCGGAATATTTTACCCCAGGAGAATCTGTTGTATTGAAAACACAAATCTTTCTGTATTAGAAGGGTTGACACTATTGTTCTGTTACTGTTACACGTAGTTATAGTTAAAACCACTGATTCTCCAAACTCCCTTTATAGGGGGTCTCAGCATCAAATTGACGCTGTCTCGTCTCGAAAACAGGGGTCGATTTGGGGGAACCCCGTTCCCCCAGTTCTCGGAAAATCGACTTTGCGTTCCCCTACATTATTTCGTCCTGGAACGCAGGGGAACAATCCACTTCTTAGAGGGGACGTATGTGGAACGTTGATGGTGACGCAATAAACCTTATGTGGAATTTGTTTATAATTTCAAATTTAGTACTGTTATCCATTTCGACAGAACCAATATAACCATGTTATATGGGTTATGTTTGGTCATACTTGTTGTATACGATGTTACTTGGCGATACGATCCAAGGTAGAACATGCTGCTAACCCTGAACGCACAACCTTTGATGCCAGCGGGATTGAGACGCTTCTGAATTTTCGGAATGTTTCTGAATGGAAGTACCAGGGCTGAGAGAATTCTTGCATTGTGGTTTGTAGCCCAGAACCTCGGAACCATCACAGTCCGCATACACAGTTTGGGTTTTTATTATTTTATTATCACTAGGGATCGAAGCCTGAAACCTTATAAATCAATAGGCACTCACTTTAACTTGCGCGTAGGGGACAAAAATTTTTGTGTGACATATTCAGTGGAAGCTTATTGTGTAGCTCTTCAAGCTGGAAAGGACTTCAGGTTTTATGAATAGTTCTCAGCTCCTTGTAGTTTGTAGCTGCTAGCCTTCATATGTTATTTTTTTTAGCTTAAGTGCTTCCATTTCAGACACTATAATTTGGATTCCGAAGTGTGGCGTTTGTTCACCTGTCTCTCAAAAGCCAACTATTATGTCAATTAGTAGAGAGAAGTTTTTTTCGTATCTTTGTTATTTGGATCTTTCCGATTCTTTTGAATTCACATTTGTCAGTATTATATCCTCTTGAATGGGCTTCGCCGTTATGCATGTGTATTCCCATTGGCTGAGTTTTCTTACAGAAATATCGTAATGAGAGGGTTTATTTTCTTCGTGCTTGTAATTAAAAATTTGGGGTATTTTCCCTGTCTTATTTATTTTGTAGTGCATATTTTTATTAAGTTTTGGGTATTAAGCTGTTTCTTTAGTAAAATCTGTTGTTTGCTGAAGAAATATTCCGTTGCTATGTTTAGTTTCAAGTGTTTTAATCTTGATGTACAGTACACCACTGATGGTATACTGGCTTGGCAGTCATTTCCAAGATCCTTTTTTTTTTTTTTTTTTTAAGTGTATTGGAAAAGTTTGCTACTGCTCATTTTCATCTCCCGAAGAAATATATTCGGTTTCATTTTACAATCTTTTCAGGTGCGTACTTGTGCTCTTGAACCAATATGGTTTGCATTATTTTTGTAACAGTTGCCGCATCACGATTTATTATTTTTATGTATGTATGCAATTGTATGTCTATCTTTTTTTTAATGTTAGTCAATATTCACTGAGTTAATATGCAAACAGGATGCGTGAAATATTTTTTTATTAAACCTTCCATCAATACCACAGTTTTGAATTTCCTTTTTTTTATCCCATTCCTTTTTGTTGAGAAAGAAATCAGGTTTCACGAAAACGGACGTACAGGATCTACCTCTAACATTTCGAGAACACCTTGCTGGAACCCGATTACCAAACAAAGGTAATGATGTGTACAGTTATAGAAATGAATAGACGACGAAACTCCAGGAAAGGTGTTAATGGACCGTCCTGTCGAAGAGAACTCTATACGGGTGACGCTATGTCTGGACTTCGAAGATAGCAAGATCCTACGAAGTGACTTGAGGACACGTACACTTTTAGCACATCATTAGGATCTGGAAAACGAATTTCTGGAGGAAAACAAGCTACCTGAACTTGCGATCTCTGCCAGCCAACCAAAACCTTTATTTTGAAATTTTAGAATGAAGAAGAGAAGGAAAATGTGGGTCAGGAAGACAGCACGAGAAACGGAACCTGAAAGACTCAGTCGAATCTCACATTTTGTAAACACCACTTCGGGAGTGAATCGTAACTTAGTTTTTTTTTTTTGTTACGTGTGCCGTGCATTAGCGACGTCGGCATTTTGTTCGGTGTGGGAAACATCTCACAGGATATCCGGCTAGTTCTTTAGAAGTGCCCCCGTAGTTGGCAATCTCTTCGCTGTCTCGTTCAATCCGTGTCTGTTTGTTTATTTATTTGTCATTCCTCGAGATGTTGGCTGTGCGACCTAGAGACATGTCATGTGTATACCTGAACTGCAGTCTGAGTTGGACTACAACGCATCGCAAACTCAACAGGCAGAACCATGTGTCTCCAGAAACCCAGTTGTATTATCTACTGTCAGTTGAATGGAAATCGCATGGACAGCAAAGGTGTCTATCTTCATGGACGCCACCAGGTACGATCCCAGGACAACAGAGCTTCAAGGCATCCTTGGTGGCTGCAGCGTCAACAGAAAAGGTAGGGTCCAATCATTCTTCGTTCTATGGTTCAGCGAAGCATCCAGGCCAGTATGTAAAAATACGAAAGAAAGATAAGTTTTCCTTGTTAAGAAACACTGCATACGGCGTATAGTTGCGCGCATCGAG
>JAGDQP010010623.1:32264-55274 GCA_022664845.1 Lepisma saccharinum | reverse complement strand
TTTCAGGCAGCGTAGATGTTTAGCTGCGAGGGCTGATTGCAGCCAGCAAAAGCCAGCTGGACGATGGGGTCGCCAATTCCCTACGCCGTATACGAGCAGCGATGGTCTGCTGCTCGGGCTATGTGATGATGCATCACGTTGCGGTCCGTAGGCCTGCGATGAGGTCGCCAATCCCCTACGCTAGTGGGAAGTAAAAATTCGCAATAGAGAAGCACTGTGGCCCTGCTATTGGACTTCCCATAGGCAGCAACGATGTTAGCAGCTGCCAGGGCTGATTGCAGCCAGTAAAACTGACTGGGCGATGGGGGCGCCACTTCCCGACGCCGGGCCGAATGAGTTAAGTTGTGTAATTTGAGCGAATTTTAAGCAGTAAAATCAACCTTGAAGGTGAAACTTTATATTAACTAAACGAGTTATCAGACGCATTTCCGTAGGTACTTTTACGTGTAGAACACAATTTTTACCATGATAATGTTCGCAAATTGAATGTTTTTTTATACAAACTCCAGTTTATGATCGAAAATTAACAAAATTTCATAGAAAGTAATGCCGTAAAGGAACAACAATACAACTGTGGGAAAGGGGAAGGTGGGCAAGAGAATATAAATACATAAAAATAATGGTTAATACCTTTTGAGGGGTCTAGGGCGCTTGCAATCGCTAAACCACTGATCGACTACACGGCTATTTAATGCGGACATTTTAAATAATACAATTTGAATTTTTACTTTTAGTACGTACATTTTTTCATCCCCTCTCCTCTTTGGTGTGTAATTCCTGAACAAAATTGCAACACTCTCGCTCCTTCTGCGCTCTCTTCGTTTACGTACATTTTCAATACCCCTTACCATACCAACATTATCATAACTATATTACAAACTAAAATTATAATTAATAATTAGAACAGTAAACATTTTTCAAAATACTTACCAAAATTAATTCTCGTCTGTCATGTCACATCTTATATTTGTTTCAAATATATTATTTAACATACACGCTTACTATTAATTTTTTGAAAGTTAAATATTTTAAATAACTGTGGTAAGCACGAGAAAACGCAAATGATTTGATATTTTTTTATAAATATTCGAAATTGAACTTTAAAATGAAACAGTTAAACAATAATAAGTGAATTAACAAGTTCTAAAAATGAAAATAAGCATATTGAATTGTTTTTCAATCTAAACAGACTTCAGTTTCTTTGATTTTTCATTAAAAAGTGATTCAATCAATTTGTTCCCCATCATTTCACGTTTTCGTCTTTTATTTAAAGATAAATGTAAACAAATATTAAGTCCGTTATTATTATTTAGGTTTTTAAAGTTCAGGAAACGAATTCTAATTTTACTTATAATTACAACATATTTATTACAAACGTTATCATTGTAAAGTTCCTTTTTTTAAAGAACTAACTTTAAGAACGTAACGGAGCCCCCAGGCCTTGCCGAGATCGCCAAATTGCGAGACCGCTGGGCATGGGAACGATTTTGCTACGCATCTCCATGAGGTGCACTCGCTCTTTTGCTATGCTCGCTTCTTTCTTAAAAACCGTGTAGTCGATCAGTGATTTAGCGATTACAAATGCCCTAGGCCCCCAAAAGGTTTTAGAAACCATTATTTTTTATGTATTTATAATCCCCTGCCCCTTCCCCTTTCCCACAGTTGTATTGTCGTTCCTTTATGGCATTTCTTTCCATGGAATTTTGTTAATTTTCGATCATAAACTGGAGTTTGTATAAAAAACATTCAATTTGCGAACATTTTCATGGTAAAATTTGTGTTCTACACGTAAAAGTACCAACGGAAATGTATCTGATAACTCATTTAGTTAATATAAAGTTTCACCTTTAAGGTTAATTTTACTGCTTAAATGTCGCGCAAGCTACACGACTCGACATATTTGGGACACAAATACTATATATAAGACAGAGTG
This sequence comes from Lepisma saccharinum, assembly GCA_022664845.1. Classification (NCBI taxonomy): domain Eukaryota; kingdom Metazoa; phylum Arthropoda; class Insecta; order Zygentoma; family Lepismatidae; genus Lepisma; species Lepisma saccharinum. The sequence goes on along the minus strand of JAGDQP010010623.1, from coordinate 53,341 downwards.
CGAGTCTATGCGTGTTGTTTTCGCTATCTATATGCTTCAAATAAGGTCCAACTCGAAAAACATGTCCGAAGTCAAAACTCGCTGAACAGCAAGAAAGGTTCCCTTGTTAGTGTTGTTGTTTGCGTCTAAGAAGCACTAATGTCCACAAACAAAAAAAAATTGACCATAATGGGACTGACTAGTCATGGTTCAAGCGAGCTCTGGCAGAAGAATGATAGAAAGTATAATTACTTACAAATTTGAATTTATTTAAACCTAACAGGCATCTATGGCCTAAGGCTTGGGACAACAATGGGAAAGTTGGTTGCCAGGGCTTTGAGTTAAGGTACCATCCCAGCATTCGCCTGGTGGGACTGAGGAAAACTCTAGAAAACCTTAGCTAGGATGGCTCGGTAAAATTACTTACGAGTTTGTGAACCAATATTTTTCTGTTGAACAAATGTATCAAAGTAAACCTGGTGAATTTGAAGCATTTCTTTGCGCAATACAAGCTCACACGCCTGTTACCTCTAGCTTACTCTTAAGTAACTTTTGCGTTGCATCCAAAACCATAGCCCACATCTAGTAATATTCCTCCCGACTTTATCTACAAGTGACGAACAGTTACCGAGTGTACTACAAAAATAGTTGTTTTATTCAGACTCAATTCTCCGTAGCATAACACATAAAACAGAACTCAGTTTTCAGTAACACATATCAACAGACATTTTATAAAATCGACTAGTAGCTTAGAACACAAAGACTTGGCTACACAAATCAGTACAGACTCCGAACTGACCATAATCCACCTTTATCTGAATCAATAGATCATAACACGACAAACCTAACATCAGAAAAGCCAGGACATCAGGCTTACTTTTACCCTTTATCCAAATTATCCTTAAGGGGAATGTAAAGCCAAGATCTTCAACAAGAGATGGCAGCACTATCTCCGTATGTGTGTAATGTATTTTTATCGTTCCACGAAATTTCAATGTGGCTCCTACAAATTCAATCCTAGAGAGTTCAGACTTTCAGGGAAGAAAGTTCATAAGTAATTCAAGGGTTCTACCTGTGCCGATTTTTCATTTTCTAACTTGTTCATTGTTAGTATGCCCATAACAATGAAGCTCTTTCAACAAAAAAGAAAATAAAAAATCGACACAGGTAGAACTCTTGAATTACTTATGAACTTTCTTCCCTGAAGATTTAAACTCTCTAGGATTGAATTTGTTGGAGCAGCATTGAAATTTCGTGCAACGATAAAAATACATTAGACACATACGGAGATAGTGCTGCCATCTCTTGTCGGAGATCTTGGCTTTACTTGGCCCTTAACAGAAACTTTTTCCTTCTATTGTAAGTTTAGTGTACAGTAGTGTACAGTGTAAGTTTAGTATGCTACAGTAACAGCGGCATGATTCTCAGATCCACTCACACGGTTTGCACAACTGAGAACACCTTCACTCCAGCGGTATTTTTACAGAAGCCAGAGAAATTCAAGTGAAGGATATAATGATTTCCCCTTCCTTTCCACGTTTTAAAAATATTCAATTAGTGCGTGTGCAAGACTCTTGCAGGTGGTCTTGGTTTTGCAGGTATGGTCTTGGTCTTGCATCCCTTGGTCTTGGTCTTGGTCTTGCATGCAAGACCAAAACTGCAAGACCAAGACTCTTGCGCTCATCACTATTTGCGTGTAATACAGCCTGTTTTAACTCTTTGTTGAACTTGTCCAAATATTTTTTTTCTCACTGAAGGTGAGACAGAAGCTTCTTGAACCATGCCTGTCGAGATCGAGAACCGAGAATTAAAATAAAAAATAAAATATTTGCCCAATAAAGTAGTAGCGCGGCGGAAGGGTGAGCCGGACAGAAAGAGAAACACACTTGGAAAAGCTGAATAACTCCTCTGCATAGACTAACATTAGTTTATGTTATTTCCTAAGTTTATTTTCTAGTAACAGCAGAAACTTTGTTCTTATTAGTTAGAACATAATATGCTTTAGTGAATTTCTTTAACGTTATACAAACATTGTTAAATTATGTAATAGCTGGTCCTGGGCAAACCTTCATAATGGCTATATGTATACTGTTATATGTGTTTTGCTTTTTATCAATATACAATATTTGGCAAAATCTGAATTGGATTTGTATCATATGTGCCTTCTTAGACCCTCACCTGGAAACAAAAAATATCTGAATGCCCCCCCCCCCCCAAAGTTACAGAGAAATCAGCGTCCTTGGAGCCAGGGAAACTTGCCTTCGACTACTTACATGGTTGAAATTAAGCGTTTCTCTATGGGGAAGGGCAAAATACAATAACGAACAATGGTGTGTATAAGCAAAGGTAACTCTCTTAAGACGCGGACTCGTCCCTCGGCTCCTCGACTACTTACATGAAGTTTTCCTGAAAGTTGAATATAAGTGTTTCTATAAGGAGAAAAGCGAAATATAGTAGCTAACCATTGAGATTCATCAGGAACCCCGTTGTCAGTGTTGCAAGTCCATGCCAAAAAAATATCTTATGAATATGTTGCCAAAAATATGTTATCAAGGGACAGGAGCCTTCGAGTTTGTTAGCAAAATCGCAGCTCTAATTTGTTATGATTCTAATTAGGTTAGTTGTCATTTTAACGTGCATTCGATAAAACCTTTCGGTTGGGATATTTTTTGGGCCGAAGTGTAAATCCAGTTTTTATTACGTCAGCACGAAATCGCAGATTTTGGAGAATTTCTTGGCAACTGAAAACACTGTGAGCATCAAATAGCTCCATGTGAGGTACGATGAATACCTATAGAACATAAAAACGAAATTAACGAAAAATAACAGAGTTTTATTGCGCAAAGTACTGAAACATACTTACTACGTGGTTGGCAACGTTGTGCCGGGCTTGTTACTTTTCGTTATGTTGTATAGGCATCCATTCATATCCCGTGGAGCTCTTTGGCGCTCACAGGCTTGCCAGTTGACAAGAAATTATCTAAAATCTATGATTTTGTGCTGATGTCATTAAAAAGTTGATTTAGTATCACCTCATATAATGCAAACACCATCCGCCAAGTTCAAAAGTTTAATATGCACAGAACTTAAAAATGCAAACAAAACTTAAAATGCATCAACTAACTCACATTCAGTTGCCACATTTTGTTCGTCTTTTATCGAAATTTTGATATAGGGTGCCTGGAAAGTAATATTCTGTCAATTTTGAACTGTTATAGGAGGCTCCAATAACATTTCAAAATTGACGAAATATTGCTTTTCAAGCACCATGCAGCCAAATTTCGATAAGTCACACACAATTTCGAACGTCAACATATCTTTTTTTTAAAAAAAGAAAAGAAGAAGAAATGAAACTTTCAGACGCTTTTTGTGAAAACTACACATCACTTCCTACACTTTGTGGTATTACGAAAGTCACTACGTGTAGTAACACACTTCCAACTTTTGTCGAGCCAAATTCTTGCTTTCTAGAATCCCAATCTTTACACTTACCAAAAGAACCTGCAAAGTAACTTAATATACAGTGTAACATATTTAAAGCAGTTACCTATTGCGTGCAGGATTTCCAGTTCCCATCATTACAATTTCATGAAAATTCATGTGATTACATCACTGAGAATAACCTAATTGCGTATCATCCAACGAATGAAAAAAAAAAGAACACTTCGTATGGTGTCATGTTGGCCGCTTTATAATTGGAGGTAATTATGAGCAATTCCATGAATATACCAAACCCAGAGACTAAAATGTGAAACACTGTTCTTTTTTCTAATAACGCAATCGGATCTTGAAATATATACAGTGTACGCCGTATGTATGTTCACGTAAAGAAATTTATAAAGTCATAAGTACAAATGAGTAATGAGCTTCTGTTTTGGGGTTATTAAAAGATTTAACAAAAATACCTATGATTTTACTTCATTTTAACAGTGAATTACCGGTATTAAGCTGAAATGTAGGGTTTTAAATTTGAAAACTATTATATCGGGTTATCCCATAAGTAATGTTGTATGTGCGATGACAACTGCAATGACGCCATCTGACGAGCAAATAGTGAAGTAGACGGCACGTGCCATAGCTGAGTCATATAGGGAACTTGATTGTGCAGCAGTGTGTAGAAGCAGAACGGTCTACTCCACGTGTTAGAAATGTGGCATGTTTTTGATGATGCCAATGTCGGAGGACCATATACTCCATGTCATCATGCTGTATGAATTTGACCAGGGACATCCAGCCAACGCAGCGGCACGTAACATCAATGCCGTATATGGCCAGGGTGCTGTGGATGTGCGAAAGTGCCCGAGGTGGTTCCAGAGGTTTCGCTCTGCGGCCACCAGCCTCACCGATAAGCCACGAGATGTCTGCGAGCAGCGTCGGAGGCAAATTTAATGCTAACTGTTGAAGAACTGGCCAGCAAACTCCACGTTACACATTCGACCTTTCATCGTCATCTGCAAGACCTTGGGTACCTGTTGAAACTCGGAAAATGGGTACCTCATGCGTTAACTCCTCAACAGAAGCTATTTCTGGACAGAATGGTGAGAAGGGATAAAAAGTGGGTCCTCTACCATAGCATTACACGGAAACGGCAGTGAATATCTAAAGGGGGCCGGCAGGAACTGTTCCAAAACAGGATCTCTACCCCTGTAAAATGATGTTGAGTGTATTTGGTGGGATAATCTCTAGCCACGTAACAAGATCATAAAAACAGATGCCTACTGTCAGCAGTTTGAACACCTACATACTGCATTGTTGGAGAAACGTCCTGCTCTAGTTAATCGCAAGGGTGTGCTCATCCACGGTGACAACAGACTATGAAGTAAATACTACGCCAGGATTCACCAAGCGATATATCATAATATGAGGTCTTTCCTAGATGACCTTGCCACCCTCCCTCTCCCCCAAAACAAGGACTGAAATGATGCCGATGGTTTAAACGTAATATTATCTCCTGTGGTAATTTATGAGTTTTAATCCTTCATTCTTTTGAGTTTTCTAATTCAAATTTTCCGCAATAGAATAAGATATACAGTACAGCACAAATTCGCTAGAAATGGACATTGCTTGTTTTCTCTGGACACCATTATATTTTTTAGAGCTGGTCTAAGATTTTGTTTTGTATTGTAATCTTAAAACTGAATATTGAGAAACAGGAACTTTGAATTTTGATTTCTTTCTTTAAATCATTTTTCTTTTCTTTCTTTATCAACTATGCAAAGTGAAAAGGGCATAAACACCAAGTGATAATTTTACAGGAAACAAAACAAGTTTATAAATTACGGGTTAATTAACACTTGTGCCAACAGTTTCCTTGCATTTACTTCCTATTAAAAAGTAGATACACATATGCCCTTTTCACTGTTCAGTAGAACAGACTATGTAACGTAGAATAGTGGCTAATTCACAAAATTGGCGCTTATGCCCTTTTTAGTTTCAACCGTCGTTATGTTAATTAAACCATTAGCATACCAAGAATGTGTGTTTGCAATTGAAATTTTATTTGCTGCTTATTTGGTTTTAATACAACTATTTGTCAGCTTAATATGATACATGTATAGTAGAAAAGAATAAAAAACCTAAAATGGATTAAACAAACTCTTTATAAAGCCTAAAACAATGTTTATAAAATCCTAAAATATCTGGACCCTGCTGATAACAGCTTGTTTTATCTTCTCCTTGAAGAACTGAAAATAGATAAGGAGCACAGAACACCAAGAAAACATAACCAGAACAAAATAACAACTAAAAAAAAACACATGTTAAAAAAAACATCATATTTCATTAACAACAACTATCATTTAAGTATACGTTAAAATGTTAAAATATTGTTAAGGAGGTTCAATTTTGCAACTCTGACTTCAAATTCGTAATCAGCGACCCAAAAAAAAAACAACGAGCATGATATTCATGTTAATTGTAACATGATATATACGCAGTTTCACGAATAGGGGTTGTCGATAGGGGATGAAGGGGGCTATATTTTGTAACTCTGACTTCAGATTCGTAATCGCTAATCAGCGACAAAAAAAAAAACAAAAAAAAACTTGAGTATAGATTTTGAGATCATTCACTTGCGTTTTTTACTTTTGGCCAGCTTTTTTTTTTTTTTTAGAATCGGCCGTACTGTGCAACGTACTCATAGACGTTATAACTCAGGGTGTGAGAGATGAAGCCCCCTGGTGTATGATGCTTCCCTATGATATTGTACTATGCAATACTAATAGGGCAGAACTAAAAGGAAAGTAGAGATTTGGAGGAAGTCTCTGGAAGATAGAGGCCTAAAGATTAGTAGAAAGAAAGCTGAGTATCTTGAGTTTAACGGAGAAGGAAATGGAGAACTGAAGTTCCAAGAAGAACGATTGAATAAAGTGAAAAGTTTTTAATGTTTAGGCTCATCTTTTACTACGAATGGTGATTTGGACTCAGAAATAACATACAGAATGCAAGAGGGATGACGAAATTGGAAGAAAATATGTGGTGTTCTCTGCGACCGCAGAATTACTTTGAATAAAGGGATGATTTACAAAACAGTGGTTAGACCAGCAATGATGTATGGAGCAGAAACATGGCCAATAAAGAAAGCACAAGAAAAGAGATTAAATGTCACCGAAATGAGAATATTACGCTGGATTTGTGGGATAACAGGAAGAGACAGAGTGAGAAATGTGAGAGTAAGAGGTACAAGTTGTGGAGACGTCTAAGAAGATACAAGAAAGAAGACTGCAGTGGTATGGACATGTAATGAGGAGAACAAACGACTATGTAGTCACAAGAGTGATGGCAATGGAAGTGGAGGGCAAGAGATGTAGAGAGAGACCAAGGAGGAAATGGATGGAAAGGTTTAAAAATGTTCTCGGGGGAAAGGTCTGTCAGGGGAAGAAGTTCAGGACAGGACTTTGTGAAGAAGACTCATCAGGAACCTCGACCCTACGTAGTTGGGAAAGACAGGGAAAGAAGAACTTCTTGAATTTGAATTTATTTTAAGGTCTTTAGTCATCTTAGGTTCAGACCGGGATATGGTGCGGAAGAGGATGTTGGAATGTAGACGGCCAGGACCCATTTTGTAGGTACTGTCTCAGCACTTGTCCAGTGGGGCTGAGAAAAAACCTCAGTCAGGATGGGCAGCCACTGGAATCAAATCAAGCTCCTCCCGAACCCTAAGCGAACACTCTATCACCGAGCCATGGTCTCTCGGTCTTTTTGTGGGTCATTTTATTAACTATGGACTTCGGCCCATCACGATGTAATTAGCGGTTGTTTATCAAATACACAAACATCTATGGCCCAGCCAGGATTCGAACCCAGAACCTTGGAGACGCTGATTGGCTTCTGTTTCGGAATTTTAGTTTTTACAAGTTAAGTATTCCAACAATGGTCAATTTTCTCGCCATATACCGTACATCTATATTTACCTGCTCTGAATATTCCAACAATAGGAAAAAGATGAATTAACTTAAATTTATTTATCGCTTTTAGGAATCTCAGGCCGTGATAGGATGGAGAAGAGGATGGTAAGGTAGTCAGCCATGGTTTGTGTTTGTGCTATCACGCCATTTGCCTGGTGTGGCTGAAGCTATGTTGTCATGGGGATAATTTACGAGTCGCTAGTGTGAGCGATAACGTAAGTTACCCACTGCAACTTCTGTTTCCGCGCGTATTAGCGGTGTCTGTATATTATCCCGTGACAACATAGCTTGAGGAAAAAGCCTGGAAACAGAGACGGCTCCCCGGGGCCCAATGAAAGCAAATAACCAAAACACTAATATATGTACAATGGTTGTACGACAAAACAGCGACAATCTAAAACTGCGACAGCACAAAAGAGCGACGGCCCAAAACCGCGACACCAAAAACCGGGAAGGCCCAAAACCGCGACCGCACAAACAGCGACGGCCCAAAACCGCGACGACAAAAACCGCGACAGCGACAACCGCGGCAACAAAAACTTCGAAGCCGAAAACAGCGACACCAGAAACCGCGAAACCAAAAACAGCGACAACATACCACCAAACTTACTATCTTGTTCCAAAAATGTACAATAAAAGACCTATATATATATATTAGAAAAGAAAAATAAACAAATCGGTTTAAAAAGCTTGTTTTGTGTTGGTTAGAAAGACTAAATGACAACGATGTAGAAGCAATATTATGTAAATAATTTGTTATTGGTAACCAGACAACAACAAACTATTGATAATTCGAGAATAGGACTCACACACAAGCTGAGGCTTCTGTGAGTCAAAATGTAATGTAAACTTGTCATGTACAAAGTCAAATTTCAAATAAATAAATAAAAAGCGCGACGCCAATAAGAGCGACGACCAAAAACCGCAATGGCCGAAAACCGTGATACCCTATACCCGCGATGCCAAAAACCGTAACATCAGAAACCGTGATGTCAAGAACAGCGACACCCAAAAGTGCGACACCCGAAACAGTCAAAGCAATAATTGAAACTCTAAATATGGTAATGTTGCATATGAAATCAGCGTTGTACAATCCCGCTCACACACAGGCTTCTAAAATTGAATACCTTCTTAGGACAATCATTTTAAAAAGTATTTGACGATATTCATTTATTTAAATTCCTTAAAACATCCAAATGGTCTTCAGAACTGTATTAACAACAAATACAGGGGATCTTTCCCTCTGTTATCATATTTACTTATTTCTAAGTTCATAGTTAAGTGATTAAAAAGTCTTAGTATCTTCATCTAGTTAATGTTATATCCACGCAATGTGTTATTAGAATTTCAACTCGTTGGTTGGATAACTTGAAAGTTACTTAACTATGAATCCAAATATTTTGCTGTCTTGCACAATAATTCCTTTAAATATCAAACTCTTTCGCCATAGACTTAAGAACAGAGCTTTCTGAAATAATTTCTTGGTGAATAAATCTAGGGATATTTCGTTAAAAATTATATTATCTTCAATCTCTGTTTCATATCCCGAAACGAAATTTTGAGTGTTACGCGGCGTACAAATTGGAACACTAAAATTTCCGGGTATTATCACTTAAGAGTAAAATGAGTAAATATGGCAATATTTAGGTCCTAATCGAACCTCTTTGTCTTCTAAGAACTGAGCCAGCAATGCGAATAATCCACATGACCCTTAAATTGTTCTTGAAAAAATGTGATTATTTTTTACCTTCAAAGTTTAAAAAAAAAATAACATCGTTAATTCGTTAGCTGAACATATTAACTTTACTACAATGTTACATCACGTTGTTTCAAGATTGATTGTTTATAATATTTGCACATAAAATTCCCGTATATAAGTATATGCAATGGGCGAAAAGTTGTACTTGCAAATTCAAATGTGTTTAGTTTATTATTCTGTTCATAACGTCTAAACTACGCGACACCTGATTATAGATTTTGATTTAGGAATATTAAATAAATAAAGTGTTACTTTTGGCCCGTGAAAATTATTAAAAATATTCTATTTATACAAAATGACTTATTATTAAGGTCCTAATCGAGTAACTTTTGGCTTCTAAGGATCGAGTCAGCGATGAAGATTCTCACATGCTCTATTTGTACAAGTATTCATTCAAGAAGAAGACATACTGTTCCTTCTCCAACTTTACAAATTACGGTATATCCCTTTTATAGGCAATCAGGTTGCCAGACGTTCCGGGTCCCTGTTTTTGGTGCAGGAGTAAATTACCCCCAAAAGTACGTTCTGAACGCCCGGTTTTTAGATATTTATGTCAAGTGAAATATTTTATCTAATTAAATTCTTAATAAACTTGCCGAGTAGAAGTGAACTGCTCTGAGCTCTGTGATAACGTGACTTAGCATTGGAGTTATTCTCTCCAATGCTTTAAGCTCAGGAAAAGATTAGGCGTAAAAGGAAGCATTAAGTTAAAAGGGAGATAGCAAAACGCGGTAAGTCAAGATTATTTGAACTTGTATGAACAAACTTTAAAATACTTAAGTGCTAAAACGTAAAACTTTAGCATATCATTGTAATTAGAATGATTTAACGACAGTAGGCTACACTATATACAGAACATTATAAAAATACTCGTAAGGGCAATGTCTCGTTTTGTTTTCTTCGTTTTAAATGTATTTATATATTTCTTTTATTAACATAACGCCATTTGTTTTAGATATATTGCTATTCGCAATCGCTACACTTGCCATTTCAATTTGACACTACCGAAGGCCTGTGGCTCTGTTGTTAGAGTTTTGGGTTGCATTCGGGAAGTCTATATTCAATTCCTGGTCCAGCCACCCTGACTGGGGTTTTCCAGAGTCTTCCTCAGTCCCGCCAGGCGAATGTCGGGATGGTACCTATACTAAAATGGCCCTGGCTCCATCCTCTCCCACCGCATAGGCCATAGATAGCAGTTTACCTTATAACAAATTCAAATTTCAATTTGACAGTTCCAATGTTAAACTGAATCAGTTTCTGGAATTGGTGAGGGAGACGATTCTGATCAGTCACTGTTTCTGGCGTACCGGTTTCTTCCCGTCCTTGATTCATTCTTTGCGTCACGATATACGGTCACGGTCACGTTTTTGGTGTCGCTGTTTTGTACCGTCGCGGCTTCTGCCGGCCTGTTTTTTGTTCCGCAGTTTCGAGTCGTCGCGGCTTTTGGCATCGCGATTTTTGCTATCGCTGTTTTTGGCGTTGCGGTTTTTGTTGTAACGGTTTTTGTCGTCGTGGTTTTTGGTGTCGCGGTTTTGTGCCTGTGACGTGGTTTTGGTTCAAAATTCACTTTCTCAGCTTTTCGGGAGGTGTGTGACTTGAGCTGAGTTTTAGAGAAAAATCATTTTTTGTACATTTTCTTTTGTTTGTATATTTTCTTAAAACACAAAAGCACAAAATACCAATTATCAAATATGAAGTACCAGGATGGCACCAGTCCGACAAATATCAGACAAATAACAATTCCTCATATTTTGAGCATTAGGTTTTTCGTTTACTATTGAGTAATAACCAACGGCCTTTCCAGGTCTATATATATATAAAAAAAAAAAACAGTCTGAGAGATCTAAGAAATTCCTGTCTTAGTAATCGAAAAGACTGCCTCCCCAGTGCCGATCTACTCTAAGATATTTTAAACAATAAACTAGGAATCTAGGAGAATAACTTGGTTCTTTTCAGAAAAGAAAAAAACAGGTTTTGTCGATAGAGAGTATTTATTTTATTGCTTAGCAAGGTTTCTGTTAATGAAGTTTTTTCTCTAATGTAATTTTTTTCCTCTAAGTTTTTACCCTCTTCTCGAGAAATAAAATAGTTTTTTTTGGAGGGAAAAGAATGTTACAATTTACGAGTATTTTGCCATTTCAAAGAAAATTGAAAACAAAGGGATTTTCTCTAATTCCTATTAAAACTCTAATTTATTTTTAGGGTTCCTTAAGTGTTGTGTCTCATTCATCCATCCATACAATTTACTGACATAAAATACGTATGATTTAATTTTTTTTTTAAGGATTTAAATAATAAAATTAATGATTGAGACTTACAACTATCCAACTATTCATGGACTAACTACTTATTTTCGAGTAGCACAATTCAGCTGTTTACCCTTATTTTTTAGAAGAGTTTAGGAAAGTTTGAAAGTTTATAGACTTATATTTTAAGTGAATCCCATTCAATTCTCTAAACCTAGGCAGTTAAAAATAGTGGTTGGGTCGTACTCGCCCCTTAATCTAAAATATCTAACTACCTTAATTTTAGCACAAAAAAATTATATATTCTGAGATGTTTTAGAATTACAGATAATTATAGCTAAATGGCCTTAACTTTAAGTTAGTATCTTAAATTTTATTTTAATAAAAGAAGTAGAGAGACAGTAGATAGAGCTTAATTTCTAGTATTAACACAAAATCATCATAGCCCACACAAATCTCATTCTCTCAGTTATAGTGCTGCCAAGATTTCTTGAGCTGTGTCAAAAATGCGAACTAAAAGTCACACCCTCGCCACACCCACGCATTGAGCCAATAAGGGTTCAGTGGGGCGATAACCGAGGGAGCCTTGAATGTGTAACGCTATTGCCAAATTTAACAAGAGGTTCATTTGAAATAAGGATGGCTGAAAAGGAGAATGTTGTGGTACGCAGTGAGGGAAGAAAAATAATGAGCGAAGTGATGAAGTTTTGTGACGATGAGAAAAGTTCAGGCCACTGGACGTTTCCCATAGGATGAGCAACGGAGAGAGCAGCTACTGCTTCTGGAAAGTTAGGGTCTACTAGGGGTGTTAGGAATTCCGGCATTCGGAAAGTCGGTGACTTAATGGTAAAGCGCTCACCTTCTGCGCTTGGGGTCGTCGGTTCGATTCCTCTTCTTGCCATATGAGTTTTGTGGTGAACAAACACCATGTGCATGGGTTTTCTAGGGGTTCTTCCGTTTCCTCCCACTTTCTTCATTCCACCAATCATCCCATCATACTCCATCCGGTCCCTGCAAAAGTTCCCTAAATCTTTTAGGTTACAGACCTTAAATTTAAATTAGGAGTTCGGACTTTCCGAAATAAAATTTTAACACAAGAATTTTATTTTTATTATGGCCTTTAGGTACCTCAGGCTCAGGTGTGACCGTAAGAGGTTTTTTTAACACTGTTTACTCCTTAGCCAGCAAGTGTTAATTGTACTCAAAATAACATGTCTTGTACTGTCTGTTGGGGGTGAACAGTTCTTTTCTATCATTTGGTTGGCGTGGCATTCGGGAGGTCGTGGGTTCGATCCCAGCGACCAACCATCCTGACTGAAGTTTTTCCACGGTTTTCCCTGAGTCACACCAGGCAAATGCCGGGGAGGCATCTTCAACATAGGCCCTGGCCAACACCTTCCCGAATCCTTCCCCTCCCCTATCCCGGTCTGACCCTTATTTGCCTAAAGGCCATAAATAAAATTCAAACTTCTATCATTTGATGGTGATGACCAGCATTCGGAAATTGCGACATTTCAGGATTCCCAGTTTCCGACATTCCGGAATGTCGGAATTCTGGAATTTCGAATTGGGACTTAATTAGCAGTCGTGTTTCTCGCCTTTTAATGTTTTACCTGTAGACCCCTACTGTTATTCAAAGTACAAAATGCAAAAGGCGAGAATAAGATTTTCCTCTATCACAAGCTTCACTAAGCAGCACACAACAAAGGAAAATGGGAAGGGGTGTGGACCACAGTTTGGTTTTCAACTCCCTCATACGACTGAAGGCAAAGTTCATGTTACGAAGTGTGACAACGGGTGGCAAGATAATGCGAAATTCCTTCAAGTGACAGTAGCGTCTCAAAAGGAAGATCAGATGTCGAGACATATTGGCACTACTAAAGTCTATTCTTACCATCACTCCTCAATCATCCCTTAAAAATTACGTATGTTTTAGTTTTCTTTAACATGACATTTGGCTCTGCTAGTAATATTGCTGATGGCCAAATTAGAGACAAAAATTGAGATTTGCAATTCTTTCCTTTTTCTTGTTCTGTAAGGGAGGAGAACAAATATAAAAAAAAAAACTAGGTTCTTCCATTCAAGTGCATGCTTCCTAGCCTTACAAAAAAAAAACTTTCGTGGTTCTTTATATTTTGCAATTATAAAAAAAAGAAAAAAATCACTTTGCCCACTTGCTTACTCCTACTAGAAAGGAATAGATAGACGTAAGAGGGAGGAACGATTTCTTGTTCTAAATAGAAAAGACTAAACAATAGACTTTACTTCTTTTAACTTGAAAAAAACAATTTTAGTTTTGAGCCATATTCCAGATAATGTTATTCTAATTTTCTCTAAGTGAAAAAAAAAAGTTTCTTTTAACTTGATGATTCCCCAGGGACGGTTTTTAAGAAAGAAACAGAACATAGTGGATAGCACTGCCCTTCCCCGCACAGATAGTCGAGGAATAATTACATTTCGGCTTGAAACCATACTGACCTGACAGCAGACTTCATTTTCGGACGACGAGTTTCGTTGACCGAGAGGCATATAGCAAAAAATAAAGAAAATACTGTAACCATTTAAAAGGAAAAAAAAGAAAATGGACAAATATTTGTTATACTTGTGGAACTATTCTTCCACCGACGCCTATCTTCAACCGAAATATGCTATTCCATTAATTTTTTCCATCACCCAGTTTATATCAAAACTATTAAAATTTACTGAAGTTTCACTCGCACTGCCTCTTTTGCTGACCCATTGCGAACTGTGTCGATTTTCGCGCGTTCTCGTCATAAGTATCTTCTGACCGACGCTAACATTATCCCTCCCCGAGTAGAAACTACGAAATGGATCAGAGAAAAATGTCTCCCATTGGCTGTCTTTGCTGCTCCCAAAAGGAGATGGGGGTAACAGATGTTGTCTGTTTCTATCGACGACTTCCTCTAAAATTTCTATGGAATAAAAAATTGAAAATAAAATCATAATACATAGAGTTACATATACAGAAAATACATGGTTAAATAGATCGTAAAAAAATACTTTCCATACATATCAAACACTGCTATTCCATTCACAAATTTACAAAATTCATATTTAATTTATACTTAATAATAATGTGCATAAATTATAAAATATCTTATCAACTCTTACCTACAGATGCTTATCAGAATAATGGAAACGCCTGTAGTTGGCAACACGTCAGATGTATGGGTTGGCAGTGGTGTCGTGGCGACCGCAGCGCCGGACTGCTGGTGGTGGTGTGTTAGGTCGGTCTCCATACTACGTCAGGCGTCGTGGAACAGGAGTGTGCAGTGGCTGCAGCAGACGGAGGTAGTGTCAAATGGGAGACCTCTCAGAGTTTCAAAGAGGGCAAATTGTTGGTGCGCGGTTATGTGGAGTGAGTGTGACGGCAGTGGCTAGTGTGTTAGGTGTGTCGCCAGGGACAGTGTCGAAGGCGATGTCGGCCTACACAACACACGGGAAAACCACATCGGGGAAGCGGAACAGTGGGCGGAAGAAAAGCATCAGTGACAGGGCACGCCGGGTATTAAAGCGCATTGTCACGCGGAACCGTCGTGCCACTGCGGCGCAAGTGACGGAGGAACTCAATCAGCACCTCCCCCAACCTGTTTCGACAATCACAGTCCGCCGCGAATTACATGACATGAACTTACGGGGTCGTGTTGCACGGGCCAAACCTCTCATCAGGGACCAGAACGCTTTAGCACGCCGCAAATGGTGCCGCGACCATGCAACTTGGACCGTTGACGACTGGAAACGTGTGGTATGGTCGGATGAGTCACCATTCACCCTATTCCAAACCACGGGCCGTGTTTATGTGTGGAGAACGCCCAAAGAAGAGTATGATCTGCAGTGTCTCCGCCCAACTGTGAAACATGGCGGCGGCACGGTGATGCTGTGGGCCGCAATATCATGGTTTTCATTGGGTCCTGTGGTCACACTTCGCGGACGCATCACTGCCAACGATTATGTCGCAATTTTAGGAGACCACTTGCATCCTATGGTCCGGATGTTGTTCCCGGACAATGACGCCATATTCCAGGATGATAATGCACCCATTCACACAGCTAGAGTTGTTGCAGCGTGGTTTGAGGAACATCGGGATGAAGTTCAACACCTCCCCTGGCCCGCCCAATCCCCAGATCTCAACATAATTGAACATCTGTGGTCCATCTTGGAAACACGACTCCGGCGACGATTTCCACCTCCATCCTCTCTCACAGAACTGGCCGATGCCCTGCACGAGGAATGGTGTAATATTCCACTTGCTACCATTCACGACCTCTATGCCTCCATCCCACGTCCCATCAAGGCTGTTCTGAAGGCGAAAGGTGGCCCGACACCATATTAATCTGGTAAGTTGCACTTTCGTTCAGGTGTTTCCATTATTCTGATAAGCATCTGTAGTTAATTTAATCTAATTAGTTTGTTAGCCGGCCGGCATTTCTAATCCTAACAACAAATCATAAGGATACGCAATACATATATTTTCATACAATATTACAGAAAAGTTAAAAAAAAATCATTACAAGATGAGACAGAACCAAAGTTTCTGCATCATGCCGTCGCGGTCTTTGGTGTCGCGGTTTTGTGCCGTCGCTGGTTTGTGCTATCGCTGTTTTAGACTGTCGCTGTTTTGGCGTCGCTGTTTCGTCGGTACACCGTTTTGGTTATTGTTGCTAAAATGTTCATTCAAATAGTTATAATCTAGAATAGATACAACATTTTCTATAGATACAAGAGCGAGGGCAGACAACCAATCTTGAGTCATGTTTCTTAAATATGTCTTAATGGGCTCGACGGACACAACAGTAAGTGGATCGTGGCTATTATTCTCAGTACAATGTGATTGTCCGGGTAGGTAGGTGCCTCTTAAAACATGGTATCTACTCAATGAACTATGATCAACAAATTTCAGTTCGAAAATAAACAAACACTGAGTTTGGTCATTTGTTTGTATATGATAAGGAGCTTACAACTGCAGTTTTTTAAACATAGAGTTATAAAACCTCTCCACCAGAGTCAGACTTGGCGCTGCTGATATTGAACATCACCACTTGAAACAACACTTGAAAGTTGAGCGAGATAATGTTTGTTTGGCAACAACACATATTGTGAGTTGCTATCATATGGCTGCTGTGCTTCGCTCTTTGGCATTGTTTTACTTGATTCGTTTGTATTTGAGAAGAAAATGCCAATCTCCTGTGCAGCTCACGGTTGTACTAGGAAATGTAAGAAAGGAAGTAATGTATCGTTTCACAATTAAATGATCATTTAATATTATTCCGTGAAAAATGTTTCATTATGTAAGACGTTCTTTCGTGTCGTTTATGTCTGCTGGAAATATAAAAGAAAACACAAATCTTTGATTAGACTTATTTGATGCGACGGTATTTTATCGTGTTAGATCTATAAAACTGTCCCATACTTATAAAGAGAAATATACATAAAAATAAGTATTCTTACATTCAGAAATAATGGATCGTTTTCATTTAGGCCTATTGGAAAAAAAGTGGTTATATTCGTGTAGAAAAAATATATCTGTCTATTTAAAATTTAAGTAGTTCTAAGTCCATAATGTTCTGTTGAATTTTATTGATGGCTTTAGGCACCTAAGGCTCAGATCGGGATGGGGGAGAGAAAATGATTCGGAAAGATGTCGGCCAGGCCCTATGTTAAAGGTGCCATCCCTGCATTTGCCTGGTGTGCCTGAGCAAAAAATCTGAAAACCTCACAAGGGAAGTAACAATGAGCTCATATCGAAACCTACCGTTAAATTTTACGCAGAGAAAGAAAGTCCTACAGGAAGACCATACACTAAAAATCAGCTGCTCTTTTGAACTGGAAATACCCGAAATGGCATGTTGAAATGTCGCTCACCACTGTCGGCAAGTGCACAATAATAAGTGCATTACCACCCCTTGTAAACTGCGTGTTAATGAGAAAAAGTGAATAACAACAACGTGGGTACATACCAGACCTAGGAAGAAGTCATATGGTAGGGTGGACCTTGACGACGGCCATCTTGAAATCCGCCATCTTGAATTCAGGTCAAGTTTTTTAAAAATAGTAATAGGGTAATGTGATACATGATTTTGGACTAGAATTTAATCAGAAAAACAATGGTGACGTTAGTTTTAAGATATGCGCAGGTGGTAAAATGTCACAGGTGTATTAATTGTATATATTTCCGTTGTGCACAAGTCTCTTACAATACGACGCCTTCTAAACTGCGTGTTAATGATAATAAGTCAATAACAACATGGTGGATATATATGAAGTCGAGAGGAAAGTCCATGATAAGGGGAACGTGACGGCGACCATCTTAAATTCCGCCATCTTGAATCAGACAAATTTTGTAACTAGAAAGCATATCGTGCGACACCTCATTTTAATAGCAAATGTTCTCACCAATCCAATGGTATGCCTATTTTTGCTCTATCGTTAACCAGTACGAAGTATATTTAATGTGCACTAAACAAAAGAGGTAAAAAAACAACGATAACGAACGCTTCAAGGGATTGTTCAATATGCTCTCCATTCCCGTTTATTGTTGGCCATTTTGCGTTCCAAGTCACCCAACCTTCAGCAAAGTGCTAACTGGACTGTTAACACATGCGGTGTAAATTAACATGTTACCCATTTAAAAGAGCGACGTATTGACGTTTGGTACACAATCACAACATCCCTAACTTCGTACTAGTTAACGATAGAGCAAAAATAGGCATACCATTGGATTGGTGAAAACATTTGCTATTAAAATGAGTTATCGCACGCTATGCTTTCTAGTTACAAAATTTGTGTCTGATTCAAGATGGCGGATTTCAAGCTAGCCGCCATCAAGGTCCACTCTACCATACGACTTCCCCCTAGGTCTAGTATGTACCCACGTTGTTGTTATTCACTTTTTCTCATTAACACGCAGTTTACAAGGGGTGGCGTGCACTTGCCGACAGTGGTGAGCGACATTTCAACATGCCATTTCGGGTATTTCCAGTTCAAAAGAGCAGCTGATTTTTCGTGTATGGTCTTTCTGTGGGATTTGCTTCCTCTGCGTGAAATTTTACGGTAGGTTTCGATATGAGCTCATTGTTACTTCCCTTGTCAGTCAGGATGGTCGGCCGCTGGAATCGAACTCATGACGTTCCGAATGCTATACCAACGCTCTACCACTGAGTCACGGCGGCTCGGTAAGAAATGTGCTGTTGAAAAGACTTGTTAAAGTATTAGGAACAATGATGATGATGATGAGTGCTCTGCCCGAAGGTAGCTCTTGACTTGACGATCCCAGAGCTAGGTGAACCGATGGTGATTTGCCATTGCCTTCCATCGCATGAAGATGACGTCCTAAGGACGAGACCTACAGTTTAATGTGGATTCCGAACCACTTGTGTCACCGCTGGGAATCGAACCAGGAACACCCTGATTACAATATTAAGAACAATAGAAACAATTTAACATCGCAAAAAAAAAATAGATAAGAAACGCTTCTTATCGGTCACCCTGGTCGGTAAGAGGAAAACTCGTGAATTCTATATACCTTATATACCTGAAGTCGGACACAGTAATATACTTAATAGATATGACTATTCGCATTGTTTATGATATAAAGTCAAAACAGAACATTTGAAACGCTAGAACAAACAAGGTCGTTTTTTAGTTTTAAGACACAGGCGTTTACCCTAAATTTAAATACAGTCTTCTTCATTCGCAAATAACTTTTCCGGCATCTTCTAAACTAACCAGGGAAGCAAGTTTTTTTTTTTTTTTTTTAAATCTATATAATGTCACTTTCGATAGATGGTAGAACTTAAATATCAAGTTAACGCTGTCCGAAAACTAGAGATAATTTTATGTTCATTTTAAGGACATACGTCTTGTTTTAATGATATTTATGTGAAAATTGCCGACTACTAGTGTATATCCGACGACCGGTGCCCATACCCTATTTTCAATTTTATAATTTTCTTTGTAAATTTATGCAGGTAAACCGTTGGTTGTATAAAGTATACAGCATTAGTACTTTGTGTGTGTAATGTTCATGTCATTTGCGTTGAGTCCCTAATGCTGTATAATATTTTTAAATATATCTTTAATGTTTTTTTTTTTAAAAATAAGTTATTCCTCGAAGTATCAACATTATATTTAACAAATAGAAACGGGGATGGCATCTTGAACATAGGCCCTGGCCGACATCTTCCCGAATCCTTTCCCCTCCCCTGAGCCTTAGATGCCTAAAGGCCATTAATAAAATTAAAAAATATAAAAAAAATATTTTCTGAGAACAAAAATAATATTTATCAAGAATGTTTTATATGTGATTTTTATATTAAATTATACCTTATACTGATCAATTTAATTAGGAATGGTTTGTATCTTGAATGTTGAACTTAACTAAGGTGAACTTGAAAGCGAATTTTCAATTGTTTTTCTTCACAAGAAGATGGTGCGTGGCACATACAAATGATATAATACCAGGCAGCGCACGGCTCGCTGTTTCCTTCGTGCCAAACAAACAGAGAAACAGTTGAATGTTCAACTTGTGCTACGCTGGTAATTAAAACCCGCGCAGACGGCGGCGTCAACCCTGCCTCTAGTGGAATTTTATAACTCTATGATTTTAAATGACTCCAGGCGCCAGACAGGCAAAACTAATAATTAATTGTCGGCAACGTGGGCGCGGGGCCCTGGGCGGTTGCCCGGTTCGCCCGTACGGAAGTGTTCGCCCGCCATTCAGTGTTTCTTTTAGGCATCCCCGGAGATAATGTACCGCCCCCTGAGGAAAAATTATAGTTTACTATTTATCCTACTATTGTAATGCTAATTGTATACGTAACGCCCTCTCGGTTCTCTGAAATGTCTCACCGGGGCAAATTTTCTGAACGAAAGCCGGCGCCATTGCCTGGAAAACAGCTGAAACAATATGGCCGGGCAATGGAATCGTTCCCAGGACCTTCCGATTGCTAAGCATATACTGTCTCTACCAACGGAGTCACAGCCGCTCGGCAGAAAAAAAAGAAAAAAATAATCTCACCTACCTTTTGGACCACGTCACCTCAATTGAATATATCACAGTTAACTCCACTATTATACTGATATGTTACTGACAAAAATCAGCTTCATCAACCACAGATCTAAATCTCAACATTGAACAACATTTCGATTTGACGATGCTAAACATAACACCTTATTTCATTGTGCTGTTCCCACCCATAAAATTAATTTTATCTTATCAGATAACACTTTATTAACCACAATAAGAAATCGCTGAATTTTAAAGAAAGTTACTTTGTAACAACACGCATGTGCGTACACACAGTTCTCTTTCCTAAGCCAATGACCTAAAGTGAAATGACGCTGTTTCTAAAGTTAACCACTGATAGCACTGCCATCTATCAGTCATCTGCTCAAGTAGTGATGAAGGTTAAAGCTCGTCCTTGAGCTGAACGTGACTTTTACTCCTCTAAAATAAACTACCTGTTTCTCGTATTTTGAGTGTGTGAGATATCTCCCACCATACAATTGTTATGTTTTCATAGTATTACGTAATACTTTTAGAATGTATGTACTAACGCATGTGAGATGGTAACCTTTTTATTTATTTAAGCTTTCATTACACTCTTGACCAGTGTTCGATTTGTGGAATTTCCACAGGGGGGATATTTTTCTTCACCACACACACAC
>JAGDQP010010623.1:0-18859 GCA_022664845.1 Lepisma saccharinum | reverse complement strand
AAGGGTGTCTTGGTATGCGGATAGAAACGTTTGTCTGTCATTCTGTCTATCTTTTTGTTTTAGCCCCAAATGTGTGGTACCGGGGGGGGGGGGGGGGGCAATTGCGGATCCCAACAAGTTGGAGTAAATCGAAGCTTATTTTTGTGATAGGAGTTAACCGTTTTCGAGTACGCAGCCTACCATGGTCCAAAATCGACCTTTTTATAAAGACTATGCACTTTTTTTAACAGACAGGCTTACAGAATAAGTGATATCAGTATAACAACCCTTTCGGGGTAAAGGGAAGAGTGACGGAAGAATTCTACTCACAAAAGAAGTGACATCCATTTTGCGAGTTATTTTCTTTGTCACTATGGCGGAATTGAGGATACTAAATCTCTTAATTTTATTGCAAAGGAAACAATTCCGCCATAGTAACACAAAGAAAATAACTCACAAAATGGATGTCACTTCTTTTGTGAGTAGAATTCTCGTGTCACTCTTCCATTTACCCTTAAAAGGTTTTTATAGCGATACATACATATATATATATATTTACTCTACTAATTATCATTGATTTTATTCATTTATCAAATGATACTTCTGACATTTATTTTCAATTGATAGTGGCCTAAGCCAGATATGTCAAAAGGTCATAAATAAAAATTAAAATTAAAATTCAAAACGTTTGTGTAGTTTTTCTGTAATATGGATTTGGTAAATGCGTTATCATTTTCAACCAGGGTTGATCGATTTAAATCAAAGTGAATAAAATCATGATTTAAATCCCGATTTAAATCAGATGTTTTTTTTTTTAAATCAGAGGTTTAACTAAAAAATATTATATTTCTTTAAAAAACACAAACAGAAATAAAGTGAAATATTATTATTATTAATCATTCTGTGGTTTTAATCACATGTAAGCTTGAAATTTACCTTTAATTCTTATGTAATGATAGGCTCTTATCATGGAAACCAAAACCAAAGTAATCGACCTAGAATTTTAACAAACTATTTGATTGGTTCATTTTTATTTGTGAAATATTAGAAGACAACGTAGGAAAACAACTCACAATATGTTTACAATTATTTGTATTGCAGATGTGTTTATTTTTGTAATACATATGAAAACTGAAAACGAAAAGACAAAAAACATAAAATACCGTTTTTGTTTACAAGACAAAAGTTGTTGTTTCGTAACATTACCTACTTTCTATATTTGTAACAAATTAGTTGTTTTCTTCACAACGTGCTCAAGAGCAAATTATACTCAATGGAATTATAAAGTTTACCTATGAAAATGCAAAGCTGCGTATCCACTATTAATTTGACCGCATTATATACGGCAGCTCTCATTGAATTGAATTTCATCTAAAGCCTTGAGACAACTTTGGATCAATCCAAATGGATGATGGTTGGAGAAATGGTGGAATGAAGAAAGTAGGAAGAAACGAGAGAACCCTGAGAAGACCCAGGTCATATGGCTTCTGTTCACCACAAAGCCATGAGCTGGGATCGAATCGGAGACCCCACGGACCAGAGGCGATGGATCTACCATTGAATAACCGCGGGGCCAAAATAGCTCTTATACTTTGTGGAATATTGTCGTGGGGTGTTTCTAAATTGATAGTACAATTTTGAGGACTGGAAACCCTAGGTGAAAAGAAACTAAAATTTATCTTAGTAAAACTTAATATGTATCTAGAACATTTCGTTAGGAAGATGTAGCCTGAAGCAAAGAGGCAACTGTGATTATGCATGATGCTTGTCGATTTTTGGTAGCTTTTGGTCTTCGTGACGTCATAAATATGGCGTCCGAGCGCAAGACCTCCACTTGTACTTAAACGGCAATATATTCTCACAGAATAAAGCTAGAAATTTCGTTTATACATGAAATTGATGGTAATGGTATAATCCGAATAATAAAATGTGGCATTGTTTTATTTACAGCTGTAATATTCAAATATGGCCGTTTTAATTCAATCAAATAAGTTATATTTGTTGGTAATATTTTCTTTAATGACAAATAACTACAAAATTATCACGGTTACGAAAAAAACACCTCGAAATAAACGTGATAGCGCACAATGTTACTTTTGTAACGATATGTATAATATTTAATTATCATTGCAAATAAGAGAGCTATTAGATTTTATGTGACGTAAGGTATTACAAAATATTTAACTGCAATATACAATATAGTGAACAAGAGTTTTGAAAATATGACCAAACTGTTTTATATATCGTTTTAGAGTTATAATATTTTAGAAAAAGTTGATTAAATATTATATATACCGTATATATTGTTGATAGGAAGAAAAGGATCTCATTTTGAGGTAACTTCTACAAAGTACGCCACTGCCCGCAGCCAGACAGTCAAGTATGCGAGCAACTAGGAAGAGCATTCCTAGGAATCCTGGGCTCACAATAAATAGCGGCGGAGTAAAGAGCACGATCATCAATGAACTTCAATTGACAGGCTCAATAAGAGGTAACTGACAATAGTCTTCGTTCAGGTCACCAACCTGCCTGCCAACTCGGCCTATCGCCGGTCCACGCCAAAGGCCTGACCATACCACCGTAAAGCCAGTCATTAATTTTAGGATTGGGCGCCACTTACGAGCACAACCAGCCAGGTGTGAATGAAGTCATCTGCTACCATCTCGCTGCCGCGCCGCCTTGAAAGAGCCCAGGGTTCAAGCCACGCTGCCGTCCGTCAGTCCCCTTCGGATTCTTGGTAAGTGAGGTCAATGGTTCGTTTGCTATTGTATTTTAGAAATGGTGAAGTCTCGTTGCCCGAATATCTTGGTTAAGACCTGTAATTGTATGGGTCAATAAAATCCCCTCTTGGTTTCGGACCACTGCATATCATTTATGTATTCCTAGTGTCTACCCGATACCTATGCCTACAACTAGCTACATAACAAGCCCCCAAAGTACTTTCCAAGCATTTGCTGTCCTTTAGGTAAGGATAACCTCTGTCATTCCAGGCAAGTGCCCGGATGGTACTACGACTTTCAAGGTAGGAGTTCTTGAAGTCATCATGGCGGAGGCGGGAGGAAATGATCCAAATTTAAATTTTCCATCTGTTAATGAAAATATTGGGCGGTTATATGTTTTTTATCCACTATTTGTAGGGATCTATTGAGGGTGGAAGTCCAGAAGGAAGTGGCCGGTCTCCTCATCCTCCTATAAAAACCGTGCATCTTCAAAATGTGAACTTCAAAAACAATTTGATTACCGGTATATGTGGATTACTCACAAACCTTATTCTGCATTCAACCTCCGCTCCATATCTAAAAGTTCTACATACGCACGTGGCTGCGTAATACGATAATTTTTCTTCATTTACAACAAGCATCCTATCAAAATTTTGAAATAATGAATGCAACCAACCTTTTGAAATAAGAGAATAAATATTATATGCTGCCATGAAATTATACGAACCTTACGATACATAAAATCGAATAGATCTCTTATTTGTAATGATAAAAAAATAATATAAATTTCGTCAGAAAGGTAACATTGTGCGCTATCACGTTTATTTCGAGGTGTTTTTCCGTAAGTGTGATAGTTTCGTAGTTATTTGTCATTAAAGAAAATATTAGCAATATAACTTAATTGTTTAAATAAAACCGCCATATTTGAATATTATAGCTGTAAATAAAACAATACCAAATTTTATTATTCAGACTATACCATTCCCTTCAATTTGATTTATAAACAAAATCTCTAGCTTTATTCTGTGAGAAGATATTGCCGTTTGGTGCAAGTGGATGTCTTGCGCTCGGACGCCATATTTATGACGTCACTAAAACCAAAAGCTACTGAAAATCGACAAGCATGTTGCATGATATTTATGCTCAAGTACTGTAGAATCGAACTGCATCAGTGAAATTTACTCCCTCGAGATGAAACCGACCCCACACCCCGCTTTTTGGGGGTCTGGCTCAGCGACTGCTTCAGTTCATCATGTATCGACGAAAGTACCATAGCGTAGAAGTTTGCTATAAGTTAACTTCCCTTTGTAAAATATACCATAAGTAAGTAACACCATATCTTCCTTCGTTGTCAAAATTATTATAAGTTGTTGTAATTGCCTATTTTCTAGGCTATCTTCCTTAGCGAACACATTTTTTTTTTTTTTTTTTTTGTATTTTACGTTAGTTTTTACTTGTTAAGGCATTTGAAAAAGAAGAAACAACTTAATAGCTTTTTCAGTGCCGCAAGTTATTTAAATCCATTTTTTAAATTTAAATAAAAAGTCATTTTAAATAAAAATCAACAAAAATTATTTTTTTTAAATCGTGATTTTTTTCAACCCTGTTTTCTACCATTTTGTAAAGATTTCTTTCTTCCTTTCTATGTTGTTTTTTTTGTGTTCTTGGTCTTCAAAATTAGCAAACACTGGTCATGTGAAGGAGCAATTCTTTCTTTCAATATCATTGATTTGTAGTTTATCTATGTCTGTGTTTTAAGGTACCAGTAATAAAATATTTCATCTAGTCAAATCCTTGAACAGAGCACAATGAAGATAATTCCGCACGAACGTAGCTCAGTAGGTAGAGCGTTCACTTAGTGATTGAAGGTCCTGGAAATGTTCCCAGTGGCTACCCATCCTGCTCGAGGTTTTTGATACTCTCTCCTCAGTTTCACCATGAAAATACCGGAATTGTACTTTAAATTCAGACCTTTGAAGACATTCTTCAAACATCCTCTCCACCTATCCTTACATTTTTATGTCTAGCTGCGGACCGACTGTGCCATCTTTGCGGACCACTGGCTGAGAAAGGCTGCACTAATACTTAGAGCCGAGAATAAGCTTGAAATAGAAAATGACTTAGGAGTACGAACCGCAATAATTATGTCGAGGGGTCAGTCAGGAATGTTGTCACTCGTCCATTTAATGTAAAAGTTTCTTCGCAACCGTTAGAGAAGTCATGGGCGGTTGAAGAAAAATCATTTGTTGA
Source organism: Lepisma saccharinum (assembly GCA_022664845.1). Lineage (NCBI taxonomy): Eukaryota > Metazoa > Arthropoda > Insecta > Zygentoma > Lepismatidae > Lepisma > Lepisma saccharinum. The sequence continues at coordinate 13,910 of JAGDQP010010623.1, read as the reverse complement.
TTGTTCATCTTGAAAGAAAAACTCTGAGGAACATGGGGATGAAAAAAAAACAAGGTAAATAGGTTGTTGAAAAAAAAAAGGAAGCACCTGAAAATATGAAAATTGAAAGTCAGAAAGTAGAGCATGTGTCCTATTAAAAGGTAACAAGGAAGTATTAAGAAATGAGGATATGAAATGAAAAAACAAAAACAAAAACAAAAAAAAAACACACACACAGGCAAGAATAACAACGAGGAAAAGAGATATTGACTAAAGAAGAGGAATCTCTTTTGTATCAATGATCAAAGAAACATTAATGAAGTGTTCTGTATCGAATATTCTGTAATATGGAACCGAAATGTAGACTCTACAAAATACTGAAGAATAAAAATTGGTTGCCTTCGAAACGTGAACAGGGATAGGAAAGGAATAATCAGTATTATACACAAAACAAATAATGAAGAAGTACAGAAGATAGTGAGCAATACTGGAGACAATAAGAGAAAGAGAATCTGGTTAGGACATTGGCTATAAAGATGTGGTATACTGAGGGATGCGATTGAAAGTATGATTTAGGGAGAAAGAAGAAGAAGTTGCACCCAACTCCTTGATAGCATTAAGGAAAATAAATCATATGCTGAGCTGAAAACTAAAGCACAAGAAAATGACTAGTTGATTTCGGAAGAAAACTAATGATGATGAGGTATTAGTAGCTGAGCTTATAGAAAGTGCTTTTTTGTTGGCTGTTTTTTTACTGGTGTAGTGTTCTTCGGAGCAAGGTTGCGACACTTTCTTCGTATTCATTTATGCATTGTGGATAGATAGGTGTATAGTTTGTACCGTGCGGCCGTAGCTCAATCAGTACAGCGCTGACTTCTGATTCGGGGAGTCTGATTCGGGGGGTTAATGACCAGGGAAGACTATCCTGACTAAGAGTTTTACCGGATTTACCCTCAGTCGTATAACGTGATTGATGCAGCGTAGGACTGACGTGCCGGCCCACCGACCCGGGGTTAGGTGCGCCCACCTCAATGGATGGTTAATGCGCCCTCTACCAAGAGCGACTTTTGGGGTGAAGATAGTGAAGTACCACTTGATCGCTTTTCTGAACGTTATAACCACAGAGATAGAGTTGTATAGTATTCAATTATTTAATTTGGATTCCAGGCCAAAATTTTTGTATTTGTTACATATTTGGTTCTCTAGCGATGTCTTCATATGCTAGTGACACTGTTTGTGTTTATGCGTCGGTCTAAATCAGTAAAATTATTTACATTTCGTTTCAAACATAAAAGTTATGAAATGTCCTTGTGGTCTGTTCGGTTATTTGGGAGACAAAAAGAGGGCAGCTTATTATGGGATAACTAACACTTCGCTACGTTGGACGTTAGTTTGTTTTGGAAAAGACAATTTCCGTGAAAATATAAAAAAAAGAAAGTCAAAAAACTATAATTAGATTCTATTTAGGTCCCAAAAGCTTTAAAATTGTTCTCTTCAAGACTAGAGGAACCATCTGTGTAAGATATGGATTATTTTTGAAAACAGGTAAGATGAAAACTGTATCAAGCTGTTTCGCCAATTCAGCTGTTTTAGAAAACAGAAATATAATTCATCTTAAGAAGTACTTTGTCTCAAATGTCTCTAATTCTGATTGAAAAATTTCACTTAATTGTCTACATGGGTATTGTCACTGAAACTTGCGTAGCACGTACAGAAAGATTCGTAGAACTCAGATGTGCTTAAATTTTTGTGCACAAATAAATAGAGGCGGAGTTAGAGCCCATGAAAGTTGGGGGAAATCACAATAAAAGTAGGTTGAATTTGACTTTTGAATTTATTAGATGTATCATTTTTAAGTACAAGGTTCAAAATACCCTTTTTTCACATCAGAAGTAAATGTAATTTACGATTAAACAGTAAAAAATTGCCTTACTCAGCTTTTCTTACCTCCGCCTACTATCACCGGCGCTCCATCTAGGGTACCACAGATGGACGCATAGAAATTGACATCCAGCAAGTAGCATTCGGTAAGTAAAAAAATAACAATGTTTAATGTATGATGTGTTCACAATGACTTACGACTATCTCCCACGAAAGTTAATGTGCACGTTTAAACATCAATTTTTAACAGACTGTACAGTACATTCGTTAAGTAACATGTCATGTATAAATCGTCTGTAACAAATGCAAATCTCATACGAACGTGGTTCGGTACTTTATAAAAGCACACAATCAGTAGCGTAACGAAATGAGTGCGGGCCCGCCCGCAAAACTTTTATCCGGGCCCCCTTTATAAAAATTTATAGCAAACACAAGTAGTGTTAGTACCTTAAATAATAAAAATATCCTTTAACAAATTCATATTTATCAGTCACTCATGTTTAGTTATACTGCTACTGACGATAAATGTAAATTGAGGCTTAATACCAAATTAAATGGGCCCCAAGTAATTGATTTGTCAGGGGTCCAGCATAACTTCGCTTATTAACAACAACTTAGGGTCGTGATCATGTCTTAAATGCTTATAAAATCGCATTTTAGTATATTTTGTAATTTTCGGTTGTAGCGCCACCTTGCACCGGATATACGCTCTAGAGGTCGTAAGGTATCTATATATCAAATATGAAGTCAATCCGACAACTCCATCGATATAACGGAATCTTTCGCATAACGAGTGGCAGCATATAATTCTTCTTTGGCATCTTCCAGTAGAACGAAAAAAAAAGTTGGTTTCCTTAGTAGCCTAAATTGTTAAAAATCACAGTGACGTTGAAAGGGCAATGTCGTTAACTATATCTCTTGCTAACAAATGGGAGATCCCCTAACATTACAAAACTAGACTCCGGATCAATCAAGTTTTTAGTTTGTGCCTTTTGCATGTAATATTCCTCCTTAAATTAAAAATTAAAATTGTATTAAATAATATAAATCTAGAAAATCGGACGCAGGCCCTCTTTTACCTAGGCCCGCCCGCGTTGAGGGCCTTGCTGGCACGAACGTTATGCCACTGCACACAATCGAAGAGTATTGTTACAATTTGTGACTTGTTTCTCTCGCGCACGTCAAGTTGGCCAAAACTTAATCCATTTCATTTATCCACGAAATACAGTACTTCTATTCTAATTAGTTATACGATGTGATATCTCTCACGCCCTTTATACCCCAAATCCATCAGAAGTTCTTCCTCATGCTCAGAGCCAATGGTGAAGACAACGATACTCATGTTGAAGAATTTTCTTGAAGAATGGAAAACACAATATATTTTATTTCGTCTTAAATGGTATGCCATTACCTTGTATTCATATTTCTAATCTTACTGTGCATTTATATTTACGTATTAATAAACCGTGGTATTTACAGAAGAAAAAGACATTTTAAGTTACATGCCAACCACGTTCGTAATTGTTCGGCAGATATCGCCACAAGCCACAATCGTACATTTTGCTTATGTTAATTTCGGAAAAATGGGAGAAGGAATGACAATTTATGGTCCCTGATTTCACATATTATAAACAATATACTGAAGTCTTATTCGCATAAAATAAACGCTCTTACAATTAGTCGCTGATTTATAAATGAATGCCAAACATAAAACTTCGTTTATCTCAAAACGAACACTATGTGGCTTATGACTATCTCTGCCGGACCCCTTCAATTGTCCATTTTTGATATGAGGCCTATCTTTCTTAGATTTACAGCTGCGAATGTTGAAGCACGTCGTAGTTCGCTCGAGGGTAGACCTTATATGTCTGCACCCGTGGACCTACAAATCATAGATCACTTCGGGCTTGGACCGTAAATTTTTAAATATACAACGATATTTCTCAGGCTTTTTTAGCGCCTAACTTTGTAAACACACTGTACAACGATATTTATCGGACCGTTCTTTCGGAAGAACTTTTAAAGCACATCTAAATTTGTAACCTTGGTAAAACAGGAGACGCCCACACTAGAAATCTGATATTATCGCTGTGCAATGGAAAGAAAAAAATAACTGTGTAGTGGAGAGAAAATCTAAAAGTAATAGATAAACATGCTTATCTTGCCTGTAAAAATACTGTTTCTTATACTGAATTAAAAGAACAAAAGCATTCGGAACAAGTTGTATTTATGTTTTATTTTCAATAGTTCAGTACATATCTATTTGGATAAGAATTTGTTCAAATGGACATCTTGTTTTAAATAGTTAGAGCATTCATATCGTTTGTTAATGCACTACTAAACAATGATTGAGCTCCAGGGCTGAGTCTGAGCTGAGTGAATACACATATTTCCATTTCATGTGAACTTACACAAATGATCATTGCTCTTTAGAGAATTCATATAGTTAGTAAGTGTAAACAATAACCTTTATCTCGTTATTTTCTCTGAGTCATGTAAGCTTTTAACCCGCAAAATTAAAGCTCTAATTGTAAATAAAAATACAATTTTGTGTTAATTATTAAGTTTCTGTAATTCGGGCTTATTTTAGGCTCACTTGATCACACACGAGCTCGGTCCTAAGACTAAAACCTATTTCGGGCTCGGGTCGGGCCTTACATTATAAATTCATGGGCCGGGTTGGGTCCTGGCTAAAACTTCTGGTCCGTGCAGACCTCTAGTAGACCTACGAGTGGGCTAGGCGTGCTTTACATTCCATTAATATATTTTGCTGCGGGGAATCCATTTTCTGGACATAACTAAACCTTATTGCAAATGGGCTTACACTACTTTGACTTACATAGACTCAATTTTCCACAAACTACATATGGAACTATAAGTGTTGAACAAGGTTATATTGTGATCGCCATTACCAACATGTGATGGGAATAGCGACCAAAGTAGTACTTTGCTTTTTTTCGCATGATACTTAAAAACTGTAAGAGTTATCCCCGTTTTGTGTTACACACTTATTGTAGAAGGATACGAGCATCTATCAACAAATTTTGTTCAATACATCTTCCAAAACAACTGCGTAACAATCCTTTTTCTTACGTGATTGCCATTGCCCACCTCTCCCCTAATAATAATAATAATAATTGGGTTCCGAAGGTACCAGAAATTTTGAACTCAGGAACAGAAAGAACATATCCTGAGAAGTCAGAGAACCATTGATAGCCAGTTTAAATCTCTTGCGTTTCACCACCAGGGGGATGCAAAGATGGCGTTTTTTGCATGGGAGTTTTATTATCTATTTTCCCATAACTTCTGTACCAGTGTGACTACGATATTGAAATAAGCTGCGTATTTTAAGGAAATGTGTGAGAAATAGCAATTTGCATGTCACATTATTTTATTGTCAACAATGGACATTTCCGGTAGTATTTTTTTTTATTGCAATAAAAAAATCTTCTATTAAAGCAGACTACGGAAAACATTTTCTTTTCTTTGTGATGAATCTATCAAGAGTTATAAAGACTTGCTTCAAAAGAGTCTCAGCCTTGCGCTTAATCGGGCGCCGCCATGTTATGACGCAATCAGTCTTCCGACTGCTTGTCATTGACATACAAATGGTATTTGATTTGTTAGTATTGTTAAAAAGAGATCGCAAAAATGGATCGAAAGAAATAGTATAAGTGGCGAATAGCGTTTCTGTATGCCTTAACACGTCATTTAGTTCGTTTTATTCATTTAAAATTGATTTTTACTTTTAATACTTTTTAAGATATTGATATAGTTTGGTAGCTTCAACACTAATTTATATCAACTTTTTGTTTTTCATTTTCATGATTAAATCATAAGATATCTTCTAATAATACTATTTAGAACTCTTGTATTTAAAAAGAATTACCTCTTTTTTCTGTAAAAAATGTGGGGTTTTACATCCGACAATCGTATACTTTTTTAATGAATGCTAGTGAAGTATTTTTCAAGAACTTAAAAGCACATGAATTAATAGTGCTCGTTACTGCCATCTGTTAACAATTTAACGTACTTGTAGGCCGTGAGTATATTGAATAGTTTTAATATGTCATTGCATAAAATAATAATAAAAGCATGTAAGAAACAAAAACGTAAATTGAAACTTTCACATTGAAGTTACTCTTGCGTTTCGTGAAGTAAAATAAAACACGGCCATTGATAGGATTCGAACAGCCTTAGGTGAAAGTATAAAAAATTAAAAGTAGCATGCGCTAACCAACTGAACTAGATTTACACGTTATCAACAGTTGCACGAACAAGCGATAAGAAGAACATTGCAAGTTAAGACTGCCCCCTGTCTATGTTTCGAACAATTTATGTTATTAAAAACATGTTTTGGTGTTTAAATCTATTGAAGTCTGTTCTGCAGATTTGTACATTAATTATTTCGTTAAGTGATGAAGTAAATGTTCTTTCTCTTTTTTGTTTTTTTGTTTTCAAATTTCTGAATAAGGAACGTAACATAGGGAGAAGCACATAGCTACGGAAATACAACGGATTGATTACGTCAAACCAATCAGAGGATAATTTTCGTTGTATGACGTAGGAGATTGAATTCTCAGTATTTCATGCTATATTTCTACGAAAAGAAAACCGTAGCGTTTAAATTTAAAAAAAACATTATATGTTATTTAATCCGATGTACACAAACAAACTGTAAAATATATAAGGACGGGGAAAAGGGAAATGTCCATTCTCTCTTGAACAACATAAAAGAACAAAGTGGTAACGTGGAACGATTTTCACAACCTCATCTCACCCCCTCTATCACATGAAACAAAAGTAGAATTTGGTCCTGGAATACCTGAAACACCAACAAATCCGAACGTTGAATTATCTGTATTAGACTTTTACTTTGTACCAAAAACATATTTGTAATGTGCTACAGTTGTAACGGGGAATCAACAAACTTATTATATTGTTCAAGGCTTGCGCAAAATCGAAATATAAAAATCTTGTACTAAGCTTAGGTGATTTACCATTAGTTTGAACTTTTTGAAAGTTATGGGCTTTGTGATTAGAAGAATAGCTTGTTTAGCCCAATTTGTGTGGCAAAAACAACAGAAAAAAATGTTTGCAAAGTAAAGACTATTTATTACAAGGGTGTAAGAATACACTTTCTAGCGTCTGAATCTATATTCGGATTAATGTGGTACGGTTTACAAAAATTGGCTCAAACTCTATCCGAAGATGCAGAAAATACAAATTACTTATTAGCTGAAGTAAGCTCAGAATTTTATGATGAGTTCTCACGGGATGTATTGTTTAAGAATTAAGAGTTCAAAGTTCTCACGTACTTTGTTTAAGAGACAACTAGAAAAATAGATTATTTGTGGACAACATACCAAAATGAAATTGGTAATACTGTAAAATTTTGGAAGCAATATATAGTTCTCGTATCAATTTTAGAAGTATATATATATATATATACTTCTAAAATATATATATACACAGTCCGACAAGTAAGTAATGAGACTGATTTTATTCTGACAAAACAGAGAATGCAAAATAGAAACCAATATGTGAGTTCGAGAGAGTAATCCTTCATCTACTACCTGGCAACACCGCATGGTCCCGCGTGAAGCACAACGGGAAATATGACGTCTGTACCAGCAGTAAGTGAAAGGCCTTTGTCACGCCAGCGTCATGGAGCAGAGGGCGAATATCAAGTTCTGTTTCAAACTCGAGAAAAGTGGCACAGAAACTGTTGAGTTGATGCGGAGAGTGTATGGTGATACTTGTTTGTCTCGTGCACAGATATTTAGATGGTATGAAGGTTTTAAAAGTGGTGTGGAATCGATTGACGATGAACCTCGGCCGGGTCGTCCGATTTCTGTTCGTAACGAGGAACTGATTGAAAAGGTCCGTGAACGTGTGCAAGAAGATCGTTGTGTGACTGTGAGAATGATGGAAGGTGACTTTGGTGTTAACAGGGAGACAATTCGTAAGATCTTAGTGGAAGATTTAAGCAAGAAGAAGGTCGCAGCGCGGTTTGTGCCACACTCATTATCTGATGAACAGAAACAAGCGCGTGTTGATTACGCCCGTGACATCATTGAACTGCCAGTAGAAAGAAAAATCTCCTTCTGTCCATTGTTGCAGAAGACGAATGTTGGTGTTTTCGTTATGATCCAGCTACTAAACGTCAGAGTGCCGAATGGAAGTCTGCAGATTCTCCAAAAGGAAAGAAACTTCGTCTCCAAAAGTCAAAAGTGAAGACAATGCTCATTTGTTTCTACGACAGTAAGGGTATCATTCATCATCAATTTGTACCAGAAGGTCACACAGTTAATGCTGTTTTATTTAGGTGTTTTGGAGCGTTTGTTGAAGAGAATACGTCGTGTTCGTCCTGAATACTCAACCCCAGGTAGCTGGTTCCTTCTCCATGACAACGTTCCAGCTCACCGAGCAGTACTTGTTGCGGAATATTTGGCCACAAAACAAGTGTGTGTGCTTAATCATCCCCCCCTACTCACCAGATATGTCCCCCTGTGACTATTTCCTGTTCCCTAAGCTGAAGTTGCCATTGAAAAGACGACTTTTCGACAGGGTTGAAGACATCCAAGCAGCTGTGACAGCGGCATTACGGACCATACCACAAACTGAGTTGCAGAAATCATTCCACTCCTTGTGTGAATGTACTTCGAATACTAAACAGGTATTATTCAATTACTTTTGTTTGTTTCGTCAGAATAAAATCAGTCTCATTACTTAATTGTCGGACTGTATATATATATATATATATATATATATATATATAGGCAGAAAGACTTGGCAATTATCCTTCACATTTATCAGAAATAAAAACTATGTTGCTTGTCGTAGTTGTCAACCACCATAGTTACATGGGTGCCATACCGTTGCATCTTAAGGAAATGAACGACTTGACATAGAAGTATCCTGAAGTTTATAACCAAGTTGAGTGTGGTAACTTTAATGTTAGATTAAAGAATGGAAACTTTGATGGAATTTGAATTTTATTTAAGGCCCTAAGGCAACTTTAGCTCAGGTCAAAACCAATGATGTCTGGACAGAACTGGCACTTGAAAAACCTATAGGAATGCGCAAAATCTTATCTGTTAAAACAAATTACGAACTTGTAACAAGTGCCTACGATTAAAGATGTTGCTTTTTTTTTCGAAAGTATCACAAGTTGTGGAAACTTTAATACGAGTGAACAATGAATCATGTAATCATTATGATTGAAAGTCTGCTCCGATAGAAGATATTAAACTTATCTCTGCAATCGAAGGAAGAATAAAACTGCACATGATCAATCCTTTCGTGTATAATGAAGGTAACTTCCTTTAATTAACATAGCAACGGGAGGGAAAATCCTCATCGATTGATTTTGTAGAAGACACTCGTGTTAAAGAGCTAATGGAGATTGAAACATCTAAAAAAAACGGAAGTTATAAAATAATTCTCCGAAGCTGCAAGGGTGTCTGTCATCTTCATACCACGCAAAGAAAATCTACAAAGATCAATGTTCACAAATATAAACCAGCTGCTGTCAAAACTTTCTGCATTGTGCATAATCATGCGTCGGATTTCGACAAAATTAAAGCTTTTGGCCATGAAAGAACAAACTATCATCACTCTTTCAGTTAGATAATAATGACTGTGACCTGGAATATGCAATGAAGAAAGGAAATAAAGCAGTGTACTACCTTTTAGTACTAAAATTACTCAAAGTCTGTGAGGATCATGAGGAGACAAAGGTACCATCAGCAAACATGAATATTACATACATTATAGACGTGATGTCATTAAGAAGAAACAAGAGGACATTAGGAGTAGTAATATTTGGTGATTTAAAGGAAAAATATTTGAATTATTTGACTTAGAATTGCCCAGAGAATTGCAGCAATATTCACTTCGTAGGATGATGTCGATCCCGAGAGGAGCTGTAAGCTAAAAGACAGAATACGGAGAGGAGGAGACAAAAGTATGGAAGAACAGATTAATTATGTACTATCGTGGCCAAAATAATGTTCACATGACTTTGTTATACACGATTTTTCTCTAAGCCTACAAGATAGGCCACCCAACTAACGTAGAATGGGCGGTGTGTGATTCTGAGAGTGTGTGCGTGAACGAGCAAGGGTTGGAATTTTCGTTTCTTTAAGAGGAAACATTATCACATGTCCTGGGTTCTGGAAAGATGTTCATGATTTCTTGTAGTGTGTAGCAAATAATAAAAAAAACGTAAGCAAGTCGTATTTCAAACACCAAAACAGGAAACCTAACACCATTTTTATTTTAGGTGGGCCACTAGTTGAAGTGTATTGAAAACTTTAATTCAAATTGTCCAATAGAAAAGATCCTTACCGAACATGGAGAATCAAAAATGAACTTTAAAACCTATGGTTTCTTTCGTAATGAATTCCATAGAACACTAACGTTATGCTTGAAAGACAAGAGAAAAGATCTGTTCCTATCAGTTCTGAAAAATAGGGCACGATATTTATCCTTTATAATTTCTGAGATTATGTTGTTATTTACGTTATTTTGTGTGTGCGTGCGTACGATATTGTGTGTGCGTGCGTGTGATAAACATCGAAACGAGTATGCTTTCTTCCGAGCGCCGTACCTTACTTGGTAAAACGTTCGTTTCGTTCTCCGGAGGTCCTCGGTTCGGAACCAGCGGCTGACTGTCCTGACTTAGGTTTTCCCAGTGTTTCCCCACTGCGCATAAAAAATATTGCGACAACGAATGCCGGCCAAGTGGCACTTTCTTATCCCATAATCGTGTCTGGTAAACAGACTCCCTCTTTCTCCTTCCTTCGTCTCGCCAATACTGAAATCAGCAAACATCATGAGCACGTTTTGGTTTTCAAAATAGACATGTATTGGTATCGATAAAATGAAAGAATAGAGGCGAGACGAATCAATATACATAAGTTCATGGAGGGAGAAATTTTAACACATACAATGAAACATTGAAACCGATCGTATATCTGTTAGACAGATTCAGAGAAATGAGAGAGAGAGAGAGAGAGAAGGGGAGATAAAAGAAGAAGAAGTACAGATAAAAATTTGGAATTTAAACGTAGTTAAAATATTAAGTTCAGTTTCCACAGTAAAAAGTTCAGTTCCCACAAATCAAATCTAACAGCAAGAGAGAAGTAACTTTTGGATTTTATATTTTTTCAGGGTTATTCCAATATATAAAGGGTGCTTCAAACATTCATTAAATCACTTTCACAATGGAGACCAGACTTGGTGGTCAGATTAAATACTCATGATTCTAGTGAAACTCCAGAGTTTTGAGACACATCTAGGATAATGTCAAAAGTGTAACACACATTCTTTGTTTGTGCGAGGCTAGTTTGCAAATTCGGTGAGGCTTATTAAACATACTGGTTCGGAATGCTTTGTAATCTCCGAAATTCCCAGTTCATAGATTTTCCAGACCGGGTCAATCGGTTTACGGGGTCACTTATGTTTGGGTCAAGCCCTATCAAAGGATCATCAAAAGTGGCCCGGAATTGGCTCTGGAACACGCACAAAAAGAGAGAGTTTGTGTAAAGTAAGAGAAAAATAAAGATAGAGAGAAGAAGAAGAGAAGGACGCAGCGAAGACACGATAACAATACATCAAGAAAGAGAGAAAGACCAATGAAAAACATGAAAACTAGATTATCATTATGCCAAATAGCACACACACTGTTTGCTCGGATTATAACCAGTGATGCTTTGTTCTCCACGACCCGAAGATAAATCTGTTTGAATACATCAGTGTATGCGAAAAAGAAACTGACTGGTGGGGAATCGAACCCAGGTTTTCAAATTAGAAGTCCAGCATGCTAGCGATACTCCACGGGTGAATCTCTAGTCACAATGTGCCTAACATATGTTATAGTGTTCCTTTCTAAGGATAATAACAGGAAAAGTGTATATTTCTGATCAATGACGTGTTCTTAACCCCCTGGGACTTGATTTGGACTTTTCCAACCAACATTCGTAAATCGTCTTTCTCTCTTTAGTGACTCAGGTGCTTCATTCCACAGTCGGAAATATTCTCCGTTTTGTATGAGAAGTAAAGTAATGATTAGATTATTCACGATTGCTTTGTAAAAAAATCTTTAGCGTTAACAGAATTCGAACCCATGTTGGTTTATTTTCGTACTGAAATCCCCAGCGTGTTTCTCCTACTCCATTTTGCCAACGATCTTAACAGCTATGAATAACCAAGTTCAAATGCGAGGAAACTGTAACACTGAGTCTATGTGTTACATTTTGTCTGTATGTATTGTGTGCTAAGTAAACACATTTGTATGCGTGTCCTTTTTGTCATTTCGAATTATGAAATGAATATATTATGGCAGTTTTAGGAACAAATCCAGTTTAGGATAAGTATTGCCAGATTAAAATACCATCACTTATTGTCGTTTATTTTAACGTGAATTAGCCTGAACGAATCTAACATCACCAAAGAAAATTGTGGTTAGCAAATTGAGAAGTTAAAACTTCAATTAAAAGTTCTAATACACTTCGTGCAATATGACAAGTTGAACGTAACACAAATTTTAACTTTTGACAGTTTGTATCGTAAGCATGATAGCGCGCAATCTGAGCCTATTTTGATTTAACCAGTTTCAAAATATCCTGTTCAATCTTTGTGATATATTTTCAGTCACAAGTTAGGCACCCATCCTTCCCATGTCGGACGCTCTGCGGTGCACTCAGAATCCTATCAAACTGAGTACCAGAGTGTTTTGGTACTCCTGGGCACCTTGAAAGGTAAAGGCGGTCGAGCGTGTTACTGACCACTCCACCTCACTTCGTACAGTAGGTCGAGCGCTACCCCCACGTCCCCCATGTGCTGTTCACGGCGCGTGTGTATCGCACAGGGGATAGCTTTACCTTTACCTTTATTGATTCGTGTAACTGATAAACAGACCGATAAAAGCGAAAGTTTTCCAGATATTTCCATGAAATTTGCTACAATTGTTCACAAAAACCCCTTTTAACACGGTGAAAATAGTTTTACAAAATAAAATTAACCTCCTTTTGGTAGTCCAAACTGAAAAGTGAACAAGATCGAGATTGAGCGATGCTACGGTACAATATTTTGTAGACAGAAATCGCTGTCTGACTTCATGTGTTGGTACTAATTAACAAAATTAGACAACTAAAAGTGGTCTTCTGAATTAACATTGTTTTTCCCATAAGCGAGATTCACTTTTGAGTTTGAATTCCCGAAAAGAGGATTAAAATGTACTTTAGGAACATTATTCTGAGTATCAAAACTTGGGGTCGTGTAAGCAACTGTAGAAAAATTCATGAAAATAACTTTAGAACTTTCGTGTTTACAGGCCTGCTTCTCAGTAACACGAACTGATAAACAGTATATATATATCCAGCCACTGCTGGATGAAGGCCTCCCCCTTTTCTTTCCACATATCTCGGTCGGCTAATATCATCATCCATGTAGCTCCTGAAAAACGTTTGATTTCATCTACCCATCTTACATTTGGACGTCGTCTCTTTCGTTTCTTCTCTCTAGGAATCCGCTTTAGTACATTTGTCGTCCACCTTCCATCTGTTCGTCTAGCTATGTGACCGGCCCATCTCCACTTCATCTTCTTCGCAGTCTTGATTACATCCTCTACCTTTGTTTGTGCGCGAATCCATTCATTTGTCTTCCTGTCCCTCCTGGTTATTCCTAGCATGCACCTTTCCATTGCTCTTTGTGTGACTCTGAATCTTTGAGTCGTTTGCGCATTCAATGTCCAAGTTTGGCTTTTGGAAATAAAGTGTAGTCTTCCAAACGAACTAAACGCCATTTTACATCTTCTAGTTATTTCATCAGTCAACTGTGCATTCGATGTTTTAAGCTGGCCTAGGTAAACATACTCATCAACTATGCCTATTGTCTCTCCGTTAATCTTCACTTACTTCTTTCCACCTTGTTGGTTGTACATTACTTTTGTTTTATTTAAATTCATTTCAAGGCCTATTTTCGAACTCTCGTTAATCAGTTCTTCCATTCTGGTTTGTAGTTCTTCTGCACTTGAAGCAAAC